>JACEGR010010326.1:0-19635 GCA_014170235.1 Listronotus bonariensis
CACTCTCCAACCCGTAGACGTTCACGGAGATTCGATTTAACCGTTCGAACTTGGGAATGTCCTTCAACTTTAACGGAAACTCCAGTCCCTCCAAGTTGAGCACGTCGGCGAAATTAGGATATGAGCTCGTCCTCTCCACGTGTAAATCAACAGGATACAAGGCGCTCACTACACTCCACGCGAAGCAGTACTGATCGTAGTTCTTCACGTTAACCACCGCTTTTTTGTGGGTTATTTCCTTCGGCAAGGGAATGTACGAAGAGGCTCTCATAGGATTGTACTTGTTCACGTTGACCTCGAGACGTAAGATCTTCTCCAGAGCCCAACCCGATCCGTTTTCGGCGAAGATTGAGGCTTTTTCCTTGATTTCAGACAAAAAGCCGTCGTACACTTCACTCAGGCCCGTAATTGAGGTTATGATCTTATTTTTGGTGTTGAAAGACTTGGTCTCCGCCGTTTCCTTCGTTTGTAAAAGGTACTGACCGAACAACTCCACGTTGATCTTGACGGCATTGTGTTCGGCTACCTGTTTTGATATCAATTCGATAAATTTCTGTCTAACTTCGTCAAAGAACTCGTCGAGGACAACGTATTTTTCGAGGGCAACAACATAAACGACACGATTCGGTTTTTGAAAGCCGAAGTTACAATTTTCACGTTCTCATCGTTGTCTCCCATAACCGCACTTTTGTGAAGATTCGAGCGTAAATGACCCCCAGTTTGCTCTTCTTGTACCAATTGTTACAGTCTTGACACCGCTCCAAATCAATTTTGGGTACCTCGGGTTCGTTCATCTTGCGCTTTTTCGCCGGCTGTTCCCCATCGTCGTCAAGGTTACTCCCTTGATTACACATATCAGAATCTTCCGCAGCAAACTCCTTGACACCATTAGCCGCACTTTTGTGAAGGTTGGAGCGTAAATGGGCCCCCAGTTTACTCTTCTTGTACCACGTGTTGCACTCCTGACAACGCGAGAGCACAAGCTTTGGAATCTTTCTCTCACCTTCCGCTTTTTTAAGCACTTTGCACGATTTTCTCTGGTGTCTTAGAAAATTAAATTTAGTGGTAAAACTCTTCTTACACTCCGTACATTGCTGCTTCGCAACACATGAAGCTCTCTTCGGACAAGATCCCCACACGTGTCTTCGAAGATTACATTTTTGAGTGAAACTCTTCTCACAATGATAGCACTGATACATGGTTATTATCTTTATTCACCAACACTATCGTTGAAACTAAACAACAACACGATGAGTAAGCATTTATAACCTAAGCAATCACGTGACTCATCCTTAGACCATAAACAAGATGACTCATACCTAATTTGCATAAATGGTAAACAAGATGACTCATGCCTGAATAATTGGTAAACAAGGTGACTCACGCCTATGATTCATCCTCATTTGCGTAATTGGTAAACAAGGTTACTCATCCTCTCAAGATTAAGGGTGTCAATTAGATGACTCATGCTTAATTTACATACAGGATAAACAAGGTGACTCATTCTATTTTTAATACCTGATAAACAACGTGAATCATCCCTAATTTGCATAAATGGTAAACAAGGTGACTCATAACTATGACTCATCCTCATTTGCATAATTATTAATCAAGGTGACTCATGTCTAATTTACATAATTGGTAAACAAGGTGACTCATACTGAATAATTGGTAAACAAGGTGACTCACGCCTAATTTGCATAAATGGTAAACATCATCCTCCCACCCCTACTCGCTCATCAGTCAAACGGGGTTACTGGGGGAACCATTTCCTCTTCCGTGGCTGGGCGGGGTAAAACCATGGTAAAGTGAATGTCTAGAAATTAAAGTGGGTTCATTACGTTTTGCTTGACAAAATTTGAGCAGTTTCCGAAATTTTATTATAAAATAGGCATTCTAAATAGCACATAAAAAAAGCAGAAATATTCACGTTTTGCAAAAATATAACTGTTAAATAATTGCCATTTATGACTGAACATTTAAAATTTTAAAAACTTGTGTCCGCAAAACCTATTGAACCTGCTTTAATTTCTGGACATTCACTTTACATACTTTTTAACACGCTTTTATTAACTTGGGTTGTAACTATCTATCTATCTATCTATCTATGTAACGGAATCTTTGAGCCTAATTTTAACCAACTTCCAGCTATTCGATTTCTTTGAAACTTTGCACACGTGTCAAGGACCGATGAAGATGCAATAATTTAAAAACAGTATCCCGTTATCTTTTTTGAATCGCCAGGAAAAAAATTCCATTATATTATAAAAACAACACCTAGGATGCCATCTGTTGGCAACATTTCAAACTTTGCTAATAAATGAAGAAGAAATTTTTTAGTTTTTACACAATTTGGTTAGTTGCACCATGAGTGTTCAATTTTTATGAACAATAAAAATATAGGGTTAGTTGCACCATTAGTTCAAGGATTCCATAATAAAAATTACATTATGTGTAATGTATACATAATACATAATGTGCAATTAATAAAAATTAACATTCTTTTTTTGGATCGCCAGGAAAAAAATTTTCCTTTATATTATAAAAATATAAAAACAACACCTAGGTTGCCACCTGTTGGCAACATTTCAAACTTTGCTATTAAATGAAGAAGAAATTTTTTAGTGGGTTGCAATATATTGGCAACGGTCCAAACATTGCCTGGATTGCCATCTGTTGGCAAAATTTCAAACTTTGCTACTTAATGAAGAAGACATTTTTTAGTGAGTTGCAATCTGTTGGAAAAATTTTAAAATTTGCCACTCTTGTTCATTAAAAAAATTTTTCGCCATTTTGTCAAGAGTAGCAGAAACTAAAAATGAAAAATAATTAATAGTTTAAAAACTAAAAAACACGCTTTTATATGCAACCGAACTAAAATTAGAAAATAATTTTTCATTAAAAAAATATTGTCATTTCATAGTAAAAAGCGTGGGGTGATAAAAATATTAAATGTTATAATTATTAAATTTGCAAATATCTATGATGGAAAAGTTATGAAAAATAGTAAAATGCACCCTACGCTTTTTACTATGAAATGACAATATTTTTTTAATGAAAAATTATTTTCTAATTTTTAGTTCGGTTGCATATAAAAGCGTGTTTTTTAGTTTTTTTAAACTATTAATTATTTATCATGGACTTACCCCGCCCAGCCACGGAACAGGAAAAGGTTCGCCCAGCACACAATTCACTTCGCGGTCCCGAAAGTGTGTTGATTCATAAATAAATAAAAAAACGATATTTTCTTGCTCCCTTGAAGGGTTTATGTCAGTAACTGCCTCTAGAACAAGTGAGTATTTTTTTTTAATTGAAAAAATAAAAGAATAAATAATTACCAATATTAATTAAGAAGTTGCAAATCTTTTTAATGCTTACCTTTAAAAGCTTCTATAACACTTTGTTTAAAGCCCCATTCCTGTAAAGTACGTTTGTAGGCCATTATAAAACTGCATAACGCTAAACCAAACCAAAAACATAGAAAAACGAAATAAAATATTTGGTTTTTAAATAAATTAAGATTTTTACACGCGCCATTTTGGAATCAGTCAAATGGCGTCCGTAAAAATAATACGCCAAGAAAAACCTACCCTACCCAAACCACACGAAGCATAAAACTGAAATACCAGCAACAACGTTGCGCCTGTTTTGGAAGACTTTCCGTTGACGAGCGCTACCGAAGTATATCGATTTTTAACGATTCATATCTAGCTAAATGACTTTAGTTATGATTATTAAAGCGCCCCGCCCGTAATACCTGAATATCTAATAGTATTAGGAGGGTCTTTATCTGCCTTTATTAATGGAAACTTTATTTGATGCATTTAATAAACACAAATAATAAACTTAATTACCACAATTAAACCGCAACATAATAGTAAATCTGGTAAGATTTTATTAACACGTAAATGGATTGTAACTAAACCAACTAGTTAGTGTTATGCAGAAATTTATTAACAGTAATACCTTGATTTCAGAAAGACAACTTTAATAGTTCTCGAAAGATCAATCTAATATCATTTTTTAAAAATAGCTATGTTACCTAAAAATAAAAGAATGGTTATTAACGAACCAACTGAAAGGTAGTTTAATTAACTGTTTTCTTTTAGTGTAGGATTGTATAAAATCTAACGAACTTATAAATTATTATGATTTATTCAGATATTTCATGGAATTACTAGAATATATTTTATGTTTATCTTTTATATATTAGACTTATATGCCAATCAGGACTGTTAACCTCTTAAATTTATATTTTTTATGTGTATTGAAACAGTACAACTTTAAATATAGAATGATAAAATAGTTGTTTTGATCCACCAGTCCTACACCGGGGTGTGCGTTCAGTGGTAGCAAATATAAAGCTACTTTTAACCACTTGGCATTGACCGAATAACTGGTATTATAGTCTAAACTTAAGTGTTAGTATCAATCATTACATATACTCATATAAACTGACCATCTGCACATAGTGTATCTTACTCGCTGTGGACAAATGACAGTTTATCGGCCCTGCCGCCTACTGTCAGAAACTTCATAATAATAATAATAATATTCTATTGCTTAAACGCAACCCAGGTAATGTATAGCTGGATGAACATAAAAATATTTTTTGTGACTTAATCAGTTTTTACAAACAACAGCAAGAGGGGTTCTAGGAATTTCTGTACTTTGGTATATCTGTTTTTTACACATGGGACCAATACTCAATTTCAGAGTTTAAATATTATATCCACTAGGAATGTAATTTAAATCATTCTAAAACTGGGTAAAAAACTTACAATTTGACATTATTCTCCAATAATTGTGTTGTTTTACATACATAATCTGCAGTTTAACATATTAAGTTTTGTGTGCATTTATATTTTTTGTACAAAATAATAAACGTTCTAGTAGGATAGTGCCAAATGCAAACTGCAAGTTTTAAAATATTTATACTTTTTTATTGAAAAGTGGGTTTAATATTAAAACTCTTAAATTAGATGTGGTTACTATGCGCAGAAACAAATATATTAAAGTACTGAAATTCCTAGGATCGCTGTGGCCACCCGGTATTAATTTTTTTTAAATAAAATGGCGAATGCGAGATTATTAAATGCACTTAATTATGGTAATTGGACAACTTTACTTAACTTTTCCGTAATAGTAGGTTATGGTTAGTGCAAAAATTATACTGGTAGAAATATTCCTAGTTACAGTAAAAAAATTAACTTAATTATCACAGCAGTTCATCTTTCTATCACAGCTTTACAAATTAATAACCATTATTAAAGGGATATAATAACCAATGGAAAAAGTTTAGTTAAGACTATTAAAGAGCGTTAATAAACCCAATTATACTCATTGTTATGACAATTAAGCAACTTATCAAACGTTATTAGATACTTTAATTACAGTTGTGTGACAAACTTAATAACGGTAGTAGGTCGGTGTAATAATCGCTGCTACCCAATACTACTAAAGATTATTATTAAAGTTGTTTATCAGTGGTAACTAAAGTATCGCTGTAAGATTACTTTAATAATGGTAACAACCCATCCACATTATCCCCTATTTAATGCAGATATTTTAGTTATCGTTATTAAATTTCTAGTTATGGTAATTAAAGTTTTTCTCAGTGTTTAAATCAGGAAACTGCTATACAGGTTTATTATGCCCTATTTAAATCTTATTTTAGATACTGCTTACCCTTCTGGGGTTATGCTGCATTATCAAGAACAGACCTGCTGCAAAAGAAAGCTATTCGAATAATCGCAAATGTTTCGAGTATAACATCATGTAGACCACTCTGCAAAAAATTCAAAATTTTAACATTCTTTGACGTCCTAATTTTTGCTACTCTAATCTCTTACTCTTTTGCATAAGTACAATTTGGAGGGATTCTTTTAAAGGAGAAATGATGTGCATAGCCATTTTACAAGAGCTAATAACAATATTTTAGTGCCACAAATGGTTTACTAACACTTGATTCCTTGTTTCATTAGGTAAAAAACCTTTATAACAGTATCCCTGAGCATATAAAAATTTACTATTACCTAAATTTAAAAACAAGTTAAAAAAAAACACCTGTTAAACTGTACAAGTTATTCACTAACTGAATTTGATAACAATCTTGATCAACTTATTTAAGTCTTGTGTACTTCTCTCTAATTTGTATATGTATATTACTACCCAATTTATTAATTTATGTAGTTGAGTAGTGTTCGTAGGTTTAAGATGGATTAGGTAAATATAGTACAACATTTTTTTGGTTTTCAATAAAATGATTTTAGGTGCGGAAAACCCTGTTTTTGCCTTTAATATTTTTTTAAATAACATTCTTTCGGGACCGGGAAGCAAAATGGTGAAAAATGAAAATAATTTTATATTAAACATTTGAATTATACGGATATTAAAAAAAAAAAACGGTTTAACTAACTACAAACACTGTTTTTTACCGTTTATTATCTAACAGCAGCAATCTTTGTTATTGTTGACTTTTTGTATGCTTTGACCTTGAAATTACTAGGGGTATGTTCAAACAATACTCTTCTCTAATTGGTTAAAAATTAGGTCTAAATAAAATTTCTTCATCTCTGATTGGTTAAAATTACAAAGAGTATGTTCAGAAAATAACATTTGGTTAAAAAATTCAAGAAGTACATTAACTGTAGCGCCACTGTGCACGGTTCTGCGCCTGCGCTCTGTGCTTTAGCCTTCCGCCTAATCCCCAGGTTTAAGCGCAGGGGGCGCAGTGTCTAACATGTTAGGTTTGACGTATGGCGTTTGTCACGTGACAAGTTTGACCTTAAAATTATTGTCGTTAGCAACTATTCTTTGGTTAAGTTTTATTAGTTTAAGCGTAATATTAAGGCCTCAATAATCAATTCACTCTAGGGTTACCGTTCTAATCGCTAATTGCTATCTCCCAACTATATTTAAACAGCTGTAACGCCTTAATGGTTAAAGATGACACCATGCGGTTTTCGTTATTCGATAGGTATGACGTTACACTAATTTTAAAAAATTGAAACTGTGCGCCGATGACTTATCATCGAGGCTAAATAACGACTTTAGCCGATAGTGCCCGAACGGTATGATTTAACATTTTTGCGTTTACGCAAATCAATTTAAGGCTTTATCATAAGTATTCTACCCATAACGGCCATTTTCTAAGTATAGTGATTTTTGACATAACACAGGTGACAGATGACATTTGACAGATGACAGGTGACAGATAACATTTGACTGATAGTAATGACCACGCCCTAAATAACGCGTTGCACAAGATTCCTAAATATTAAATGACGTCAGAGATTTTAAGATAATAATCTCCACCAGTGGACGGTGGATGGTGAAAACCCCATATCCCCCTACTCTTTCTAAAGTTCGTCGGTTGAGTCACTGGACACCCTGTATTTTATTTTACGTCGATTGTATGTGATATTCTGAATTCAATGACACCTCACATGTCATATTTCTATACTTCTGCTTTCAACAATTAATTTTTTAATTACTCTACACTGCCCTAATTATGGCAAGGCACAAATTGAGACACGTTTAAAGCATGGAACGCGGCGCGACACAGCACGTACTTTTGTATTTTATGAAATTAAATTATACTACTATTTTTCGAAATGTCGATGGTGTAAAAATATACATTATCATTAGACCAGGGCCGAGTTTTTAAGGGTAAAAACGGTTTTTGTCGATTTCCAGTAAAACTACTGGTCCTATGAAAATTAATTTTAAAGAAAATTTACAGTGGTAATGTACTTTGTTTTTACACCATCAGAAAGTAGAGATTTTAACGAACAAAAACCCACCAACTTTTTGAAAATGCCGATATTTTGACACGTAAATTTTCTTTAAAAACTTACGTTTAAATTAAAAGGATAATTTGTTAAAATTAATAAAAATATTAAAAAAAAGCAATATAGTTGAGTTAAATAAAGGTAAGTTTTTCTCAAATTTCGTGAAAAAAAATTGTAAGTAATAAAATAGAAAAATTTACAAAAATTTTAAGGTTATGTGAAGAAAGTGTAAATACAAAAGCTG
Organism: Listronotus bonariensis; assembly: GCA_014170235.1. Classification (NCBI taxonomy): domain Eukaryota; kingdom Metazoa; phylum Arthropoda; class Insecta; order Coleoptera; family Curculionidae; genus Listronotus; species Listronotus bonariensis. Next base: position 8,038 of record JACEGR010010326.1, read on the forward strand.
TAGCTATTTTAATTATCTAAAACTTTTCCATTTAACATTTTTTCATAAAACTTGTGGTTTTGCCGAAAAAATATTCTAAATAAATTTTCCTAATGACATTTTACTTAAAAATTAAAAATAAAGGTGGTTTACTCTTGGAGAATACTACATCACATTTTCCTTATTCAGAAGTGGTAACGGTAAGCAGCCAGGAAGGCCCGAGATGATGGTCGCTCCTAGGTGGTAAGATATAACTGATTTTAGTTATATTCGTACCGGCGTTTCCCGAGGAAATCATACAAACGCCATAAGCAGTTGAGTATACCCCTGGGGGTTTGTGAGAGATGTGTTTATTTAAGTTTTCTCTATAGTAGTTTGTGTTTGTAGTGTCCACAGGAAAAATTTAAGAAAAACCTGTTTGATTGGAGAGTACCTAGCTAACCTAGCCCTTGTCGAAGTTTTGCGTATAAAAACGGAAAAACCTGTAGCCGCAATTACTAAAGATATTTAAGTTTAAAACAATTAATTAAATATACAGGCCAGTCCATATATTAATTAAAAATTAATTACGTATTGGTGATTTAAAATTAAATCGCTTTTAATTATGCTTTTAAAATATTATGAATCCTATATTTTCCCTTTAATCGTATAAAAGATATCAAAATCTGGCAAGCAATTATGTTTTATGCACGCACAGAAGAGCCACCTGTGTCTTAGAGATTTAACTAAATATGATTTAAAGTAGGGTGGATGCAACTATGCATCCATTTAGTGCCCCGTTTAGGATAAGGCGTGACGCAGTCTGTATAGTTATTGTATATGAGGATAGATATCTCGAAAACGAAACGTTTTCGACTAAATTTTTCAGATTCGTGATTAGCGCTCTATAAAATCCCCGTATGACAAATTAAGTCAAAATCGGAGTTGCTCCCACTTTGGTGACAATTACCTAGTGTTTTTAGGGCGTTGATTACGAATCTGAAAGAATTTTAGTCGAAAACGTTTTGTTCAAAGTTGAAAATTAAACTACCTTTATATTTAATCACATTTCACACTTTACAATCTATCATGTCCGATTTTGTTTCGAGGAGCACCTAGGCAGTTGCCTACTTCGCCTAATGAATAATCCAGCCCTGCGTCAGTGGCTTGTGTGGCCTGATGAAACATGAGGAGGGATTCATGGTGTGCTTATTGTGTATTATTTTTACCATTACACCAATACAGACTTTTCCGGTTGGTCCTTTAAAAGCTATTATAATGTTTAATTACCGTATTTTATGGTAATTATTATTATATCTTATATCAGTCTGATAGTATTTAATTTGTTTTAACAGAAAAAATGTTCAGGAAAAAACCTGCTTAAATTAATTAAGTACGTGTAGCGGAAAGTTAATCATTTAAAATTTGTCGTACAAGGTGACTTAAAAAGGCATTGTTTTCAAAAAGTAAGAGAAATTGATTCTCTTGGTTTCAAGCAGTAGAAGCACATTCACATTAGGAGAAGCCTGCGCATAGTGAGGTTTTTTGGGGGTCAGTTGTTTATATTGTTTAATCCCTTACTTCAAAAATTAAGTTTAAATATTGTGTGCCTTCAGTTTTAATTAAAAAATTTTATTTATAAGTTTTGGGTAATTAAAAAGTGGATTTAGCCAAAGCCAGATTTGTTTGCATGTATGTATACGATGACGAGGTTGAATTAAAAGACGTTCTTAAGACTATTTTTTACCAGAAACGACGCTTTTATCCGACGTTAATTCTATAAATAAAAAAAATAAGGGTGATTCTAGGCAAAATAAGTTAAGGTAAGTATGTATCGAATTATAGCTTGTAAATATCAACTGTAATTTATTTTTTAATCGTACATATTTTTTATTAAATAATAAGTTTTTGAACACAGGTTCAAACCCCATTTTTTCTTATTTTTGTGCAAAGAATATTAGTCTAATTTTTGCTTATTAATATCCTTTAAGAACCTCTTTTTATTTGGTAATTGTTTACAAACCGGATGCATCGCCGATTTTAATACACTTTGATATATGGGAGTTTTTAAGGCACTGATTACAAATCTAAAAGAATTTTTAGTCAGACACCTTTTATACCAAATTTTATTGAAATCGGCAATGCGTTCGGTTTGTAAACCTTTACTTACCTTTTCTTTTTTTTAGGTATTGACTGCTTTACATTTATGGACATAAAACATACCAGGAAGGGGTTGGCAAATGTATTTTCACTGGTATAAGTTATTGAGATAGGCAATGTATGTATGAGCATAATAAGGGTAGTTTTTCCCATGTATTTCTTATGGGAGAAATTTAAGGTTCGATCTGCAATTTTATGGCCGTCCTAGGGCGTGGCCCAAAATAGGGGATGATTTTAAACCACGTGGTAGATAGGGGTAGTTTTAATAGATAGGGGTAGCACCTGACGTCATCAACCTATAAATTAAAAAAGTCTCGGCAGCGCCGGGAGTCGAACCCGCAACACATGTGTGAGAACCCAACGCCATATACCACTAGGCTATTGGAGGATCTGATAATTAAATGTTAAACGGGGATCCAATGAATCTTTATCTAAGTATCAACACAACAATGACACATCGCCAGCGTATAAGATTCAAGTTAAACACGAGGCGGTATCATTAGTATACAGTGACACGCATAAATTACCATAAATATAAAACTACAATCAGGATTTGAATGAATTCTAATTAATGTAATAAAAGTAAATCTTATACACGTACATATTACATCATCCTAATTAATATGCAATATACAACCGCAAAAATCCAATATTATGAATAAAATAGCAAATAAAGTATTATAATTGATTTTTTAAATATTACGAAAAATTAAATAATGCATAATGCAATAATGCCCTTTAGGATAGCTAACACGAATTCAAAAATAAAAAACAGGTAACATGACCCCAAAAATAAATACCGCTATAAAAATTCCATTATTATGAATAAAAAATTAAAAATGTAGTAAAAATACCTGAAAATTGGTTCTCTAAATACCGCGAAAAATACAACTAAAATTTAACTAAAGCAACACAAATAGTAGAAAACTCCACCACGAATTAAAAATGGATTTACATGTAAAAAGCAGCCGGCGCTAAAAAACCACATGTATACCAAATTTAAAAATGTTTATACACCCCACATAATCCTAAAATAAATAAAAAAAACGAGGTAAAACACTAAACAAATGCATCTAAAATAATCAACATTAAAAACCACACCCCCACGCGCTTTCACCCCCGCTTAAGCCCTGGGTTTAAGAGCAAGGCGCCAAACAAATGGACATAAAATAATTAACAGTAAAAAGGCTTAAGGTACCTTTAGGTCTAAAAATTATTAAATTCTAGCCAACAGAAATCGAGAATTTTGACTTCAATCTTAGAGAAAAATTCACAAATATTAGGTGTTGAGTAAAATTATTCTGAATAACACTTCTCGGCGCTCGGTAAATATTTTCGAATCTGAAGTTAAGATCCTCCTAAAACCTATTTTAATGTGTTTCTAAAGGCTTAAGGCACCTTTAGGTCTAAAAATATTAAAATTCTTACTGACAGAAATCGAGAATTTTGACTTCAATCTTAATGTGGTTTTTTAGCGCCGGCTGCTTTTACATGTAAATCCATTTTTAATTCGTGGTGGAGTTTTCTACTATTTGTGTTGCTTTGAGTTAAATTTTAGTTGTATTTTTCGCGGTATTTAGAGAACCAATTTTCAGGTATTTTTTACTACATTTTTAATTTTTTATTCATAATAATGGAATTTTTATAGCGGTATTTATTTTTGGGGTCATGTTACCTGTTTTTTATTTTTGAATTCGTGTTAGCTATCCTAAAGGGCATTATTGCATTATGCATTATTTAATTTTTCGTAATATTTAAAAAATCAATTATAATACTTTATTTGCTATTTTATTCATAATATTGGATTTTTGCGGTTGTATATTGCATATTAATTAGGATGATGTAATATGTACGTGTATAAGATTTACTTTTATTACATTAATTAGAATTCATTCAAATCCTGATTGTAGTTTTATATTTATGGTAATTTATGCGTGTCACTGTATACTAATGATACCGCCTCGTGTTTAACTTGAATCTTATACGCTGGCGATGTGTCATTGTTGTGTTGATACTTAGATAAAGATTCATTGGATCCCCGTTTAACATTTAATTATCAGATCCTCCAATAGCCTAGTGGTATATGGCGTTGGGTTCTCACACATGTGTTGCGGGTTCGACTCCCGGCGCTGCCGAGACTTTTTTAATTTATAGGTTGATGACGTCAGGTGCTACCCCTATCTATTAAAACTACCCCTATCTACCACGTGGTTTAAAATCATCCCCTATTTTGGGCCACGCCCTAGGACGGCCATCAAAATTGCAGATCGGACCTGAAATTTCTCCCATAAGAAATACATGGGAAAAACTACCCTTATTGTGCTCGTACATACATTGCCTATCTACTGTAAAGATTATTTTTGTTTTTTTAAAAATATGTTTAAAAATTATAGCAAATTTTAGTTTCTCATGTTAAAAACTTTATTTAAAGCAGGAAAGCCTTGCAGAACCACCATAAACAGAATTTTCTTTAAACCCCTTTTAGTAAAATTTTATGATAATTTAAGAGCACCAGATAACTAAATTGCCAACATTTTAGATTTTACAGAACATATTCTAAAGAACATTTTTTTATTTTTTATTTACCTACTATTTATATGTAATATATGTGTATTTTATTATTTGGAATCGGATTTTAGGTATGTGATGAAAACTTAAAAATAATGAATGAGTCACCTTGGTAGTACCCATAACACTAATGACTTGAATCATGTTTTTACATAGAGGTAGCTACTGAAACTTCTGGAAATAGTTTGTATATGACATTGTTAAAATAAAATAAAAACTTGTAGACTTGTACGGTACTTTTAAATTAACACCCCTTGTTATACCCTCCTACAGTAACAAAACAATCTTTCTTTTTTCTTACTGTAACCTCTTTAACAGTTTTTTTATTTTATTTTAAGGTAATAGAAGGTTGGATTATTGCGTTGGTTTAATGGTAAAACTCACTAAGTGACATTTTGTGGTCCAGGAAATAACAACAAAAACTTGTTTTCTTGCCTTTTATTTTTTTTTATTAACATTCTTTCGGTACCGGGAAGTAAAATGGGATGCTAGGCGGGGTAAAACTAGGTTAAAAAAATCAGAATACTGAAATTAATTTTTAATAGAAACGAAGATGTGTTTTTAGATTATTTTACATTTTTAATGAAAAAAAACAAAAGCGTAAATTCATAATCTAAATATGTTACATTTGTATGGGAGTGACTCCTTCACGGTCCGGATTTTTTTTCCATTCAGTAGATTTCTAAAGGGTATATTAGTCCCAGGTTTAATTAAGGAACTAAAAAAAAAAATATTTAACTAACCAGAACTAACCATGTCCACCCACCTGTATTCTGTCTTCGGTAGAAAATATTCGAATAGTATCAAGTAATAAAAGACCTCAAACCGAAGACATAAATGGGATGGTCATGGTTAGTTCTGGTTAGTTAAACCGTTTTTTTTTAATATCCGTATAATTCAAATGTTTAATATAAAATTATTTTCATTTTTTCACCATTTTGCTTCCCGGTCCCGAAAGAATGTTATTTAAAAAATATTAAAAGGCAAAAACAGGGTTTTTCCGCACCTAAAAATCATTTTATTGAAAACCAAAAAAATGTTGTACTATATTTACCTAATCCATCTTAAACCTACGAACACTACTCAACTACATAAATTAATAAATTGGGTAGTAATATACATATACAAATTAGAGAGAAGTACACAAGACTTAAATAAGTTGATCAAGATTGTTATCAAATTCAGTTAGTGAATAACTTGTACAGTTTAACAGGTGTTTTTTTTTAACTTGTTTTTAAATTTAGGTAATAGTAAATTTTTATATGCTCAGGGATACTGTTATAAAGGTTTTTTACCTAATGAAACAAGGAATCAAGTGTTAGTAAACCATTTGTGGCACTAAAATATTGTTATTAGCTCTTGTAAAATGGCTATGCACATCATTTCTCCTTTAAAAGAATCCCTCCAAATTGTACTTATGCAAAAGAGTAAGAGATTAGAGTAGCAAAAAATTAGGACGTCAAAGAATGTTAAAATTTTGAATTTTTTGCAGAGTGGTCTACATGATGTTATACTCGAAACATTTGCGATTATTCGAATAGCTTTCTTTTGCAGCAGGTCTGTTCTTGATAATGCAGCATAACCCCAGAAGGGTAAGCAGTATCTAAAATAAGATTTAAATAGGGCATAATAAACCTGTATAGCAGTTTCCTGATTTAAACACTGAGAAAAAACTTTAATTACCATAACTAGAAATTTAATAACGATAACTAAAATATCTGCATTAAATAGGGGATAATGTGGATGGGTTGTTACCATTATTAAAGTAATCTTACAGCGATACTTTAGTTACCACTGATAAACAACTTTAATAATAATCTTTAGTAGTATTGGGTAGCAGCGATTATTACACCGACCTACTACCGTTATTAAGTTTGTCACACAACTGTAATTAAAGTATCTAATAACGTTTGATAAGTTGCTTAATTGTCATAACAATGAGTATAATTGGGTTTATTAACGCTCTTTAATAGTCTTAACTAAACTTTTTCCATTGGTTATTATATCCCTTTAATAATGGTTATTAATTTGTAAAGCTGTGATAGAAAGATGAACTGCTGTGATAATTAAGTTAATTTTTTTACTGTAACTAGGAATATTTCTACCAGTATAATTTTTTGCACTAACCATAACCTACTATTACGGAAAAGTTAAGTAAAGTTGTCCAATTACCATAATTAAGTGCATTTAATAATCTCGCATTCGCCATTTTATTTAAAAAAAATTAATACCGGGTGGCCACAGCGATCCTAGGAATTTCAGTACTTTAATATATTTGTTTCTGCGCATAGTAACCACATCTAATTTAAGAGTTTTAATATTAAACCCACTTTTCAATAAAAAAGTATAAATATTTTAAAACTTGCAGTTTGCATTTGGCACTATCCTACTAGAACGTTTATTATTTTGTACAAAAAATATAAATGCACACAAAACTTAATATGTTAAACTGCAGATTATGTATGTAAAACAACACAATTATTGGAGAATAATGTCAAATTGTAAGTTTTTTTTACCCAGTTTTAGAATGATTTAAATTACATTCCTAGTGGATATAATATTTAAACTCTGAAATTGAGTATTGGTCCCATGTGTAAAAAACAGATATACCAAAGTACAGAAATTCCTAGAACCCCTCTTGCTGTTGTTTGTAAAAACTGATTAAGTCACAAAAAATATTTTTATGTTCATCCAGCTATACATTACCTGGGTTGCGTTTAAGCAATAGAATATTATTATTATTATTATGAAGTTTCTGACAGTAGGCGGCAGGGCCGATAAACTGTCATTTGTCCACAGCGAGTAAGATACACTATGTGCAGATGGTCAGTTTATATGAGTATATGTAATGATTGATACTAACACTTAAGTTTAGACTATAATACCAGTTATTCGGTCAATGCCAAGTGGTTAAAAGTAGCTTTATATTTGCTACCACTGAACGCACACCCCGGTGTAGGACTGGTGGATCAAAACAACTATTTTATCATTCTATATTTAAAGTTGTACTGTTTCAATACACATAAAAAATATAAATTTAAGAGGTTAACAGTCCTGATTGGCATATAAGTCTAATATATAAAAGATAAACATAAAATATATTCTAGTAATTCCATGAAATATCTGAATAAATCATAATAATTTATAAGTTCGTTAGATTTTATACAATCCTACACTAAAAGAAAACAGTTAATTAAACTACCTTTCAGTTGGTTCGTTAATAACCATTCTTTTATTTTTAGGTAACATAGCTATTTTTAAAAAATGATATTAGATTGATCTTTCGAGAACTATTAAAGTTGTCTTTCTGAAATCAAGGTATTACTGTTAATAAATTTCTGCATAACACTAACTAGTTGGTTTAGTTACAATCCATTTACGTGTTAATAAAATCTTACCAGATTTACTATTATGTTGCGGTTTAATTGTGGTAATTAAGTTTATTATTTGTGTTTATTAAATGCATCAAATAAAGTTTCCATTAATAAAGGCAGATAAAGACCCTCCTAATACTATTAGATATTCAGGTATTACGGGCGGGGCGCTTTAATAATCATAACTAAAGTCATTTAGCTAGATATGAATCGTTAAAAATCGATATACTTCGGTAGCGCTCGTCAACGGAAAGTCTTCCAAAACAGGCGCAACGTTGTTGCTGGTATTTCAGTTTTATGCTTCGTGTGGTTTGGGTAGGGTAGGTTTTTCTTGGCGTATTATTTTTACGGACGCCATTTGACTGATTCCAAAATGGCGCGTGTAAAAATCTTAATTTATTTAAAAACCAAATATTTTATTTCGTTTTTCTATGTTTTTGGTTTGGTTTAGCGTTATGCAGTTTTATAATGGCCTACAAACGTACTTTACAGGAATGGGGCTTTAAACAAAGTGTTATAGAAGCTTTTAAAGGTAAGCATTAAAAAGATTTGCAACTTCTTAATTAATATTGGTAATTATTTATTCTTTTATTTTTTCAATTAAAAAAATACTCACTTGTTCTAGAGGCAGTTACTGACATAAACCCTTCAAGGGAGCAAGAAAATATCGTTTTTTTATTTATTTATGAATCAACACACTTTCGGGACCGCGAAGTGAATTGTGTGCTGGGCGAACCTTTTCCTGTTCCGTGGCTGGGCGGGGTAAGTCCATGATAAATAATTAATAGTTTAAAAAACTAAAAACACGCTTTTATATGCAACCGAACTAAAAATTAGAAAATAATTTTTCATTAAAAAAATATTGTCATTTCATAGTAAAAAGCGTGGGGTGCATTTTACTATTTTTTCATAACTTTTCCATCATAGATATTTGCAAATTTAATAATTATAACATTTAATATTTTTATCACCCCACGCTTTTTACTATGAAATGACAATATTTTTTTTAATGAAAAATTATTTTCTAATTTTTAGTTCGGTTGCATATAAAAGCGTGTTTTTTAGTTTTTTTAAACTATTAATTATTTTTCATTTTTTAGTTTCTGCTACTCTTGACAAAATGGCGAAAAATTTTTTAATGAACAAGAGTGGCAAATTTTAAAATTTTTCCAACAGATTGCAACTCACTAAAAAATGTCTTCTTCATTAAGTAGCAAAGTTTGAAATTTTGCCAACAGATGGCAATCCAGGCAATGTTTGGACCGTTGCCAATATATTGCAACCCACTAAAAAATTTCTTCTTCATTTAATAGCAAAGTTTGAAATGTTGCCAACAGGTGGCAACCTAGGTGTTGTTTTTATATTTTTATAATATAAAGGAAAATTTTTTTCCTGGCGATCCAAAAAAGAATGTTAATTTTTATTAATTGCACATTATGTATTATGTATACATTACACATAATGTAATTTTTATTATGGAATCCTTGAACTAATGGTGCAACTAACCCTATATTTTTATTGTTCATAAAAATTGAACACTCATGGTGCAACTAACCAAATTGTGTAAAAACTAAAAAATTTCTTCTTCATTTATTAGCAAAGTTTGAAATGTTGCCAACAGATGGCATCCTAGGTGTTGTTTTTATAATATAATGGAATTTTTTTCCTGGCGATTCAAAAAAAGATAACGGGATACTGTTTTTAAATTATTGCATCTTCATCGGTCCTTGACACGTGTGCAAAGTTTCAAAGAAATCGAATAGCTGGAAGTTGGTTAAAATTAGGCTCAAAGATTCCGTTACATAGATAGATAGATAGATAGATAGTTACAACCCAAGTTAATAAAAGCGTGTTAAAAGTATGTAAAGTGAATGTCCAGAAATTAAAGCAGGTTCAATAGGTTTTGCGGACACAAGTTTTTAAAATTTTAAATGTTCAGTCATAAATGGCAATTATTTAACAGTTATATTTTTTGCAAAACGTGAATATTTCTGCTTTTTTATGTGCTATTTAGAATGCCTATTTTATAATAAAATTTCGAAACTGCTCAAATTTTGTCAAGCAAAACGTAATGAACCCACTTTAATTTCTAGACATTCACTTTACCATGGTTTTACCCCGCCCAGCCACGGAAGAGGAAATGGTTCCCCCAGTAACCCAATTTTAATCGCAAAAATAAAAGAATAAATAATTACCATTATTAATGAGGAAGTTGCAAATCCTTTTTAATGCTTAGTTTTAAAAGCTTTTATAGCACTTCTAATTAAAGCCCCATTCCGTTAAAGTACGTTTGTTGGCCATTATTAAACTGCACAACGCTAAAAACAAACCACAAACATAGAAAAACGGAATAAAATATTTGGGTTTTAAAAAATATATTTTTTACTCGTTTATCAGTCAAATGGCGTTGGTAAAAATAATAAGCCAAAAAAACCTACCTTCATCCACTTATCACACTTATCTCGTAATACATACCTATACATACAAATTTATAGATTTTAATTCCTAATACTTCTCCATATACTCCCTTGACCATATATATTTTATAAATTTAATTTGCTACAGGAACTAGAGCTTATTTGCTAAAGCAACTAAAGCCATATACTACAATAACTAAGGCTTATACAGGGTGTCTTGAAAGGTAAGGTCAAAAATGGTAGAAGTGATAGAGTGAGCCAAAATAATGTTAGTACTTCATATAAAAAAGTTCTATCTCGCTTTCTTAGGGAATTTTTGACGTTTAAAGTTAGAATTAAAAAAATGCATTTCATTTATAACTTTTAAACGGTTGCCCCAATAATAATTATATTTTGGGCATTTAAATAAACTCATACCAGTGTTTTTTTTCCAGAGGCAAATGATAGCGCAGCAACTCATAATTATACAGGGTAAGACGAATTTTTCGTTTATTATATGCATATTTTACAGAGATTAAAAATTTGACATTTTGGTTTGACCGTTTAATTCCTTCATCATTTTTGTACAAAAAAGGTATACCTTATGTAAATCGATATCTTGGACCATTCTTCATAAAATCGCATTTTAAAAACCAGACATACCCCTATTTTGTATATAACAAAAAAATCAATTTTTTGAGGAAAATATTAAAATGTGGTTAAAAATGGTGGTTAAAGGCCTTTGAAACTTTATAACATAATTAAAGACTGTTATTTAAAATTTTACCATATTTTAATAATTTTCTCAAAATTGATTTTTTATTACATACAAAATGGGGTATGTCTGATTTGAAATGCGTTTATATGAAAACGGTTCAGGGTATCAATTTAAATAAAGAATACCTTTTGTACAAAAACTGATAGAGAAATTATACGGTCAAACCAAAATGTAATTTTTTTACCTCTGTAAGAAATGCATTAAATAAACGAAAAATTCGTCTCAATCTGTATAATTATGACTTACGGCGCATCATTTGCCTATGGAAAAAGCATTGGTACGAGTTAATTTAAATGCCTAAATATCATTATTATTGTGGCAACCGTTCAAAAGTTATTAATGAAATACTATTTTTTATATTCTA
>JACEGR010010327.1:0-19634 GCA_014170235.1 Listronotus bonariensis
ATAAATATATTATTCTACTAGCGTGTGGAAAGCAGCACTTTTCCGCACGCAATTTAGTTTGGAAAGTGTCACTTTTCGTAAAAAATTTGAGTTTTTTCAGCTAATTATGGAGCGTATTTCATAAATTTCGTTTTCCTTAGATTTCATTTTCTTAACATTCGACATAATTTATTCAGATTAAAGTGACCTATAGTTTCGACCCACATTATAAATTGGAAGGGATTGTCAAAACCGGTAAATGTCATTTTTATAATATTTGGTCAATAAAACCAAAATCCGGCCTGTTTTATGTCCTTTTGTCATCCAAATTTCTTAAAGAAGGCAACTGGCATGTGTTAGCCATTTTTTGAAAGAAGTTAAATTTTAACATGTGATAATTTTTTTAAGGTTAGAGCGGCCTTGCCGGATTGGATTGTTAAAAGTTTTTAATTTCTTGAACCTTAAATGGATTAAGGCTTAAGCATCGCCAAAGGAAAATGAAGCCAGATCAACAGTTTAATAAGATGACACTGGCTTGTTGCTGAGAATGTGGTTATAGGGGACATTGTGTGCTCACTGATCTTTTGGAGGACAGCCTCGTGGGTTTTCTATGGTTGGGAAGACTTCTACTTTGTGTGAAAGACCACATACAGGAGCCCTGAGCATTGGATTGGATAAGTCATTTTCTCCATATATTTTAAACAGTTACCAACATTTTTATCTCCACATTGTTTTTTATGCCATAGTCTTTGCAGCAATTATCTTTTTTATCCTGAGTATTACCCTTAGCAGTCTGATGAACTTTCTATGGTTAAGTAGTCTCCTGTTTTTGTGTGAAAGACCACATACTGGCATGCGCCGTTTTGGAGCCTCAAGCATTGGATTTTTTCCAGGGTTCATCACTGTTCTGAGTAATATTAATTACCTTTCTTAGTAATATTTTATCTTTAAATTTAAGTACCCTAATCTTTTAAAATTTAAGTATATCTACCGTTTAAATTTAAGTATCTTTACCTTTTCTCTTTTTGCTTTATAGCATTTTGGAATTTTGATCTGATCAATCAAAATTAAGTATCCTTTTATCTATTTTTAATTTTGGCAACTTAATTGTATTTTACAGATGTTTATCTGATGGCCAAAGTTAAATAGATTATATTTTTGTATTATATTTTGTAACTTATCACTCTAAATTTGTAACATATATCTGAAATTGTAACATATCTCTCTAAATTAAGTATCACTTATCTTCATATTAACTAGATAGTATCTGTAAAACTTATGGCATAACCTTCTAAATTTAAGTATTAAAATTTAAGATTTTTGTATAGTGTAACATTTTGCTTATCTCTTGGACTGTTGATTACAGTGTTAAGATTTTTCTGTATAATATTATTTAGCTTATCGCTTATTTTTAGTTATATCTAGGACATGGTGTTCGATATAGCTATTATATTGTAAATTTGCATATTAAAATTAGAGTCATATGTTTTTGTATATTTTTCGGCAATTCTAATTTTCTTGATTTTCTAAAATTCTAAATTTTCTTATCTTGTTAATTTCATTAAAAATTTTTATTATTAAATCTATATTTTACTTTGGGCTTAAAATTTAACTGATTATTTCAAGATTACTTATTTTACAAAGCTTATCACAAAACTAGTTTATCTCACTTCAGGATTTGTGATTTTTAGATAGAGTACGTTTAATGAGTTATCTTGAAATATTTTCTAATTAATTTGTTCTAAATTTAAAATTGTTAATTATCTAACTTTTTACCTTTTGATACCTTTCTATTTTTTTGCTTAACTTTCATCTAAGACTATAAGTCAATTATTTCTAGTTTACTTATTGTACAAGGCTTATCACAAGACTAGTTGAGCTCATTTTAGTCTTCGTGATTTTAGATAGAGTACGGCCAATAAGTAATCTCGATATATTTTTTAAACTATTTCATTAAATTTAAACTTTATTTTCTAAAGATAATTTCTCATTTTGATAATAATTTTTTATTAATTATAAATTTTGGAGGTCCTTACTTTACAAAGCTTATCACAAAAACTAGTTGTTTCTATTTCAGTTTGTGTGATTTTAGAACGGGTACGTTTAGTAAGTGATCCCAATATTTTTTAATTATCTATCCTTATCTAAATTAAAATTAAAATTCTTTATAAATTTTCTCTTTACCTTTATTAGATTTTTTTGGAATTAAGCCCACAGTAAACTTAAGTAATTTGGATGACGACAGGCAATTTTTTTGTTTAAAGAAATAACCTTTTTCGATTTCAAAATATTCTTGAAAACACTTAGGCCTGTTTTTAAATTAAGCATATTGCTCTCGTAAAGATTTCTTGTGAAACCAGATGAGTATTTTCTTGTGAAATTAAATTTTTGAAATTGACTTTTTAGTATTTTATTTTTGGTTGAGTCTAAAAATCCTACCTTTTAAATTTCAGGAACTTTATATTGGTGCTTGATAATTACTTTTAAAATTTAAAAATTTATCTTTACCTTAGAAACTAATAGTTTTGTAAAATTAAAAATTACTTCTTTTGACTTATTTTTGACATTTAATAATTTAACTTTAAAACCTAAAGTGAATTAAACTTATCTTATATTTTTGGATGTTTTGTAGCTGGAAGTAACTCTTCCTTTATTTTTTTTTACTTTTTGCTTTCTTTTCTTTCTGATCCCACCTGTGGATCTGGCGCCCAAATACCACTTGTAAAAACAAACAACGTAAAGAACTCACTCCCTTATTGCCGCCGCATAGAAACTGTCTGAGCAGCTTGGAGGGCACCCCAAGTAACTTTAACCTAATTTTTATAAAAAGAAGGTTAATGCTTATAAATAATAAGCAGTAATGGTAAAAATAAATATTATAAAATATTTAGTTTGACTTTTCCACACACTCGTAGAAAAATAGCGTTCCTAACACCTGCCGAAAGTGTCTTTCCTCACTTGACTGCTTGACCGAACTCCCGCTACGCGTCGTTCGGTCAACTGCAGTCGCGATGCGGAAAAGTGGCACTTTAGCACTACTTAGGGAAATATACTATTTTCCATTCCTAAACGTATGTAAAAATGCGAATTTAAGTCAATACGTAATGAACGTAGTGATTCTGCAGCAGAATCTTAGACTATTAGGACCTTTGATATACTTGGTGCCAAAAGTTTACTTATAATTAATCAAAATTATAATTTATAGCTGATTTAAAATCAACTTACTGTCTCCTTGCTCGGGAGTATAATAAACGTCTTCATGTTCCACGGCGACAAGCCTTGTGCTTGTGGTACTGGTCCTTTGTATTCATTAGGTGCAAATAATTCTTGTAGATGTTCTAAGTACGGTTCATCTTGAATAGGTGAAAGTTGGCGCGTCTCCACACCTTGACGCCTTAAGGTCTGTTCTCTCCTTGAATAGGTTTTTGAGTCACAAAAGTTAATGGCAAAAACTAAAGAAATTGTTTGGGCATATACAGTGCTTGTCCAAAGTTAGGACTCTCTCATAACTTTTGAATTGTTGGGTATTTTTTATAAAAATTTGAGGATTTTAGTAAGACAGTAAGACTAAATGTTAGGTAAGAAATGGCAGATATAAATGTCAAACTAAGAGTTGGGCGCCATTTAAATAAAAAATTAAATAGAAAGGAGGGTTTTGCGACCCATCATTTTCAAGCATCTGACGAGTACTTTGTAACCCCAAAATATAAAGTCAATACCTCTATCCACCACAAAATGGTTGTACTTTAAAAATTACCTAAATACCTGATTTGGATGGCAATATTTCCAAAACTAAAAAATTTAATGGTGATATTATATACAGGGTGCGTTATTAAAAATATCGATAATATCGATACTTTTTTCTATCCTGTATATTATCACCATAAAATAAATTCTTAAAAGAGCTTTAAGAAAATACCAACATAAGTGTATCTAACTTTGTTAGATTCGGAAATATGGCCATCTAAATGAGGTGTTTAGGTTATTTTCAAAGTACTGCCATTTATAGCAGGTAAAAGTATTGATTTTACATTCTGGGGTTGTAAAGTACTCGCCAGGAGCTTTAAACTAGTGTGTCATAAGAACCTTCCTTCCATTAATTTTTTTAATTGGGTACTTAGTTTGATATTTATATCTGTCATTTCTTGCCTAAAATTTGGTTTACATTGTCTTACTAAAGTCGTCAAACTTTCATGAAAAAATACCAAACAATTTAAAAGTTAGAAGGGAGTGTCCTGAATATAGACAAGCACTGTATATTTAGCAGATTTTAATGAAAACTTAAGCAGTTAAACCAAATATGTTTGTAAAAAAAATAGTTTAAGTAGTAACAGGGATCAATTGTTAAATTAGAAGTTTACATAATTGATTATTTAATACCTGCTGCCCTATTTTACAATTCTATCTTAAAGGTTGTTTACCTACCTTAAAATTAAAACTTGATGGGTAAAATTTTTTTTTTTAAAGAATTTTGCAATATTGTAGATGTATAGCGTGTACCAGGCTAAACAGAAATCATCAAAGAAGTTTTTAGTATTTTCTTTGAAAACTATGCATCGCTCAGGAAAAACAAGAGGAATCAAATTTGTTTCAAATTCAATGGGAATTTTAAAAATATATATTTTAGGAAGCAGTAAAGTTTCATATTTTTCCAAAAAAAAGTCCACACAAATATGGCACGGACGTAACTGGTAATTTTTAAAAATATTTTACATAGAAAGAAATGTCTTTTGCTGCTATTAAGCAATGTACCAAATACCAAATTAATATTTAGAGCAGTTTAAAAATTGTGGTAAAAAAATGCTTTCTTTTTAATTTTTACACGCTGTGTGTACAAAAGAAAGCATTTTCGGACATACAGTATGTCTACGTAAGTTGGCGGCATATGGAAAACTTTTTTATTATTAATTTTCGAAAAAAGTTATTCTTTATAAAAAGTTCTGTATGGTCAAGAATCTAAAATGAAATCATCAGATATCAAATTGTATCAATTAAGTACGAGGTTTGGCCAAAAATGTAATTTTTGCTCAAGAGTAAAGTAACTGTATTTTTGCCAATATCGCAAATTGTTATATAAAAAAATATTTTTAGAATTAAAACTTACTTCAAATATGCAATTTTGTTTATTTCCAAAGAAACAAAAATTCTTTTTTTTCTGCGAAAATCGAAAAAGTTTAAGTTTGTACATTTGTACATTCTTCTTGTCTTAATAACAATTATTTAAAAAAATTAATTTGCGATATTAGCAAAAATACAGGTAGTTTACTTTTGAGTAAAAATTATATTTTGGGCCAAACCTCGTACATGACTGACACAATTTGATTTTTTTTATCTTTGGACAAACCACGAAGGCTAAAAGCCTAAACACTAACCTACCGTGGGTGTCTTAAGCGAGGTAAGAGGGCGAGGCGAGGGAGAGTGTTGACATGGGACTTAAATACTTGAAGATTCGGGGGAAGGAAAGACCTCCGCGGGCAGCAAGTTCCACAATTTAGAAACTCTAGGGATAAAAGAACGAACAAAGTGGAAAGTTCGGGGCCTGTCCAGTTGGACAGTATAGGGATGCATACGCGCGGAACCACGAGTTTCTCTGTTGGCAACCGTGAGTGGAGGAACTATACTGGACAATTCTTCAGAGCAGAAGCCATGGAAGTACCTATAAAAAAGCGATAAATCCCCCACAGCCCGACGATGGGCAAGAGAGGAAAGCCTTTCTGATATCTGATGATTGCATTTTAGGTTTTGGACCATGCAGAACCTTACACAAAGAATAACTTTTATTCGTAAAATTAATCAAAAAAGTTTCCCATATGCCGCCAAAATAGGTAGATACACTGTATGTTTATATAGGAAACTAGAGCTTATTTTTGACGTTGAATATGCCATTAAAATTTCATGCATGAATTTCGGAACACCCTGTTTTCGTTAATTTACGCTTACCTCGTATACGCTATAATTGAGTTAAATTTTAATCGGTGCTTTGTAAGTTTTAATGTATGCAAAATATTTTAAAATTCTTTATTTTTAAAGAAATCAAAAATATTTTTTTCTTTATATAACTTTTAACATTTATGGTGGTCACATACTAGGTACTAACCTCTTAGCACCAACACAAATATTAGATTGCCTTGTCATTTCTGGACGATTTCTATCCAAAAACTCATCTGGAACCTCATGTGCTTCCAAAGTTCCTGGAGGATGTGGGGGTGAATAATCAGCACCTAGATCCAAACCAGGTGGAAAGTACTGCGGCCTTCTTGGTCTGCAATTTTAAAAATGGTAATTGTGCAGTATTCATTTGTTGGTAGAAGAATACTTTTTACTATAATTTATACTATACTATTATAACGAGCCAACAAATCAATTAAAAAAAATATAGTTAGGGATCCTTGGTCCATTTTTACCATACATTACTAACAAGCTAATTTTTTGTAAATTGCTTCATTCTGACGAGACGCCACCAACAACGATTTTCGCTGTGAATTATTAAGATAATTATCTAAATAAAACAAACAAATATTTGTTCTACAAAATAAAAGATTTTATTTCACTTTCAACATGTATGATTTACGAAGTCATTAGAAGTAACCACTAACCAGCTGATTTTTTGTTGTTGATTAATTAATATTTATACAGGGTGATTCAAAAATCGATCACAAAACTTAAGGTGGTGATTCTACTTGACATAATAAGGGTAGAGCTTCATATATATTTTTTTTTCAAAATGTCATTCGTTTTCGAGTTACAAGCCGTCAAAGTTCAATTTTTATTTTGGTTTTTTAGCCATATTGCATTTATTTTTTAACCAATCCAGTTGATATTTGGCACACAAATCGAGCTCTGCAGATTCTAAAATTTTAATACAAAAGTACTTTTTTAAATACCGCCAGAGGGCACTTTACCTAAAACTTTAAACTTATATATATTATAACTTTCTTATTTTGACAGATATCGCAAAGCTGGGGGCGCCATTTATTAGACAATCAAAAACTTTAAAAGTAAGGTACTCCTTATTAAAGTCGATAAACCTCACCGTTTAGGCACCAATTAATAGACATCAAAGTTTTCATCAATTCCAATCAAATTACCTACATACATACAGGGTGTCCAGTAAGTTAAACGACAAACTTAACCAAACGATTCTACAACAAAAATTAAGAAAAAAACGTCATATAAACATATGTCCTAAACGGCTTAGTTTTAGAACTACGGGGTGTTAAAAATTATTTTTTAAAAATATTTAACACATCGTAGTTCAAAAACCAAGATGTTTAGGACATATGTTAATATGAAGTTTTTTCTTATTTTCTGTTGAAGAATCGCCCTTAAAGTTTGTTGGTTGAGTTACTGGACATCCTATATGTATGTAGGTAAGTAGAGGTTGGGACGATAGCGCGCGCTCATCTCTTGGGACGCTTGCGCGCGCTCAGACGCCGTCGACGTCACAGACGACGCCGCCGACGCCTAACAATTAAGAATCTTGTGCAACTCCATATTTAGGGTACTGCGCATGCGCCTGTCACATAACCTAGAAATTTGGATGGGGGACCCAACACTTAGGGCTGCGCCCCTAAGCATGGGGCCCCAGGGCACGTTAACGCGCTAGCGCTATGTACGAGCATAATAAGGGTAGTTTTTCCCATGTATTTCTTATGGGAGAAATTTAAGGTTCGATCTGCATTTTTATGGCCATGCTAGGGCGTGGCACAAAATAGGGGGATATTTTTAAACCACGTGATAGATAGGGGTAGTTTTAATAGATAGGGGTAGCATTTCATTTCATTTTTATCAGCATACCTCACAGAGGCATCTGACTCGTTTATTAATTACATTTTTGAATTACAATACATATCTCTATTTATTACATTTTATTTGATCTTCGCGCTTAAGTTGGGCGGTCCCTTGTTTTGCACGGATGTGCCTGGTTTGGAAAAAAATCCTCATCAGGGGGCTGGTGTTGACCCTAGGAGACACTGTATTGTGTAGTGCTAGTTATGTGACACTTTCCGCTAAAGCTCCGAGTGTTCTTACAGAGTTTACAGTAGAGTTCCTGTTTATGTAATTATTTGTATTTTTTGGATCAATATTACGTATTTTATTACAGGAAAAAATAGACAAAAACCTGTTCTATATTTAGTTTTAAGAAACTTAGCGCTAAGCATGGAGTTGTTGATAACTTGCAATATGCAGAGCTTTATATTTATAGTTTCGATTTTGAATCAATCATAGGCATTGATATAGTTAATTTATTAATGGAATGCTAATGGTTTGTTTTAATTGTTTAATTATTTATGGGGGTATTGGTTCTTGATATAGTGGCAGTCTGTAGTAGAGCGGCTTGTGTTTAACGTTATCGTTTATTCTTACATTAGTTAGATTTCTTGTTAGATTAGAATTGTTCATTTTTGTGGTGTAGAATTTGTTGGATATATCTATTAAATAATTTTTTAACATTGGTGTGTTTGTCGTGTTATGCATGATATCAATTCGTTCGTATCTGTTTGATTGCGTTATAGATCGCAATATTTTATTTTGCATACGCTGCAGCCTGCAGATTTGGGTGTCGGAGACTCCAAACCATACAGGTGCAGCGTATGTTATTACCGGCTTGATAATCATGTTGTATATTATTAGCTTGTTTTTTAGGGATAATGGAGATTTAGGTGAAAGGAGGGAGTAGAGGGATTGCTGACTTAGGAAGGATTTTTGGAGTGTGTGATTGACGTGGGACACGAACCTGAGTCTTTGGTCAATCACCACTCCGAGGTATTTAAGTTTTTGGATATTTTTATGGGATTGTTATGAATTTTAATGGGAATAGGGATCTTATTGTTTGTGAATTTTCTTGTTAAAATTATGCAATCAGTTTTTTCGCTGTTAATCCCTATTTTCCATTTTTCATAGTATGGGATAAGGTGGTGTAAGTGATATTGGATATGAGCCCTGGCTACGCTCGCTGAAAACGAACTGGCGTAGACCAGCAGATTAATATGTGATTGATTATGTAAAGGAACTGCATGAAAGGTTTTTAGGTAAGTTTTTTAGTAGGATGTTGGGGATCTCATCAAGGTCTGGTGCCTTGTTATTAGGCAGGGCTTTGATGATTTGGGAAAGGTTTTTAGCAGTAATAAGGAGTTTTTAAGGACAAGGGGGTATGGGGTATTTTTGCATAATTAGCTTATTAGCTAATTTTGTAATATTGTTTTGCTCAGTTGTTGTATTTGGCTTACCGCGCACACATCAGCCAAAA
This sequence comes from Listronotus bonariensis, assembly GCA_014170235.1. Classification (NCBI taxonomy): domain Eukaryota; kingdom Metazoa; phylum Arthropoda; class Insecta; order Coleoptera; family Curculionidae; genus Listronotus; species Listronotus bonariensis. The sequence continues at coordinate 9,230 of JACEGR010010327.1, forward strand.
ATCCGCTAGAGTTTCGGCTATTTTTTGACTGGTCTGTGCAACGATAGGATTTAACGATGGTATTTTGTTAAATTTCTTACGCAATCGCCTGGTCAGGCGCCACAGGGAGTTGGATCATTCCCGTGTTGAAACACGTCCGTAGAATGTATGGGAATGATGCGTTACAACTTTTAAAGTCATGGATGAATTTAGAAAATAGGCTGGCTGGCTCCTAATAAATCGCAGAATTTTTTTATTACAGTGCAGAAGAAAGAATGTGTATCCAAACCACCTAAGCAAGAACATTAAATGTATCCTACCTCTGAGGTCTGAAAATCATCCATTCTTAGGGACATTAGATTGTGCTGTTAAGAAGTTTCTTAAGTCAGTAATAGGCATTGAAATTAACATTACCATATGGAAAATTAATAAGTTAGAGAGGGAATTAATATCAATAAAAAACACAGCGGGTACGATGTTTTCCTGTGACTTATTTACTAATTTTAGTAATTTTTGTAAAATAAGATACGATAGAGTTTTTTTACGTATGAAAAATAATATCAAAAAACTTGGAGAGCTTAGTGGTAGGCAGGCAGTCTTTGAGCTGGAGGCTCATGATAAGTTTCTCTATAATTATACTGATGTACAATTACCTACAGAAGTTAAAAAAATATTATACGCCGGACCAAAGTTTGCGCTCCCATTATGTTACAATGAGATCCCGGTACCAGATTTAATTAAAGATTTGGAATCGTGTATACAGTCTTTAGATATCTGTGAAGAAGATTGTAATTACATTCGAGGTTCATCTGTGAATAGTATAGTGAATTTTTGTAAAAGGAGTAAAAACTCATTTAACCTTAATAAGAATGCAAACAATATCATTAACGACTTTAATAAGTGTAGAAAGTTCCTACAGGCAAACCCACAGATGGTTGTAATGAGATCTGATAAAGGCAATTCAACAGTAATTATGTATAAAGACCAATATATTGCAGAAATGGAAAAAATGCTTAATAATACACATGTTTATAAACATGTGAATTATGACCCTACTGCTAGATTTCAGACTAAGATAAATATATTGACAAGAACCTTTATAGTAAACTTGCAACTCGTAACGGTGTTGCTCCTAAATTGTATGGCCTCAGAAAAACCCATAAAAATAATATTAGTCTTAGACCCGTATTAAGCTGCATTAATGCACCTTCTTACAAGTTGGCTAAGTTTATTCATGATATATTATCTCAAATTATTACAACGTTTCAATTTAGTGTAGCTAACTCATATAAGTTTGTGGATTTTATAAAGAACGTGACACTACCAGAAAATTATATGCTCGTATCTCTAGATGTGATATCCCTTTTCACAAATATCCCAAAGACACTAGTTATAAAAAGAGTTAAAAAAGATGGAGTTTTATATCGGCATATACCAACTTGCCCCGGGATTTATTCTGTGAAATAATCGAATACTTGTTTGAAACAAGTTTTTTTCAGTTTAATAACAAATTCTACCTTCAGCTTGATGGCTTCGCTATGGGCAACCCAGCAAGCCCGGTATTAGCCCACTTAGTCATGGATGATCTTATTAGCACAGTTATTAAAACCCTACCATTTGATTTACACTTCATTAAACTGTACGTGGATGACACTATTTTATCTTGCCCTAAAGACCAAGTTGGTCAGCTTCTATAATATTTTAATAATTATAATTCTAACATACAGTTTACTATGGAGTTAGAAAATGAATACAAAATACCTTTTCTGGATACATTATTAATACATATTCCTAATGGTTCTATTTCAACTAACTGGTATATAAAACCGACTGCCTCTGGAAGGGTTATTAATTACTTATCGGACCACGCAACAATCCACAAAACAGCTACGGTAAAGGGTTTAATTTAAAGAGCATACCACCTTAGTAGTCAGGAATTACACAACGAAAATTATGCCATAATTAAGAATGTCCTTAGACAAAATAATTATCCCGTTTCTTTCATTAATAGAATTTTTAATTCATTTAGACCGACCAAAAAGCATAATACGCCTCCACAGAGGGAACAAATAAAATATTCTAAATTTCCATACATAAAGGGCCTTTCGGAAACGATTCAAAAGAACGTCTCAAAAAAATCCTCTAATTGTAAATTAGCATTTTATAATACTAAAGTGGTCGGGTCGATTTTTACAAAATTAAAAGATCCCGTTCCTAAAGAATTACTGTCTAATTTAATCTATATAGTCCCGTGCTTTAATTGTGATAAATGCTACATTGGCCAAACAAAACAATATGTAAAATCAAGATTAAATCAACATAAAAATGATTGTAAAATAACAAGTATAAACAAGAAAGAACAAACTGCTCTTGCCCAACATCACTTTTTAACAGGTCATAATTTTAATTTTAATAAATTCAAAATTTTAGACATAGAAAACAATTTGTATAAAAGGTCCATTTCTGAAATGATTCATATTAACATTAACAACACCGTTAATTGTAGATCGGATACTCAAAACCTTAGCGCTCAATACAACCATCTGTTATATATTTATAAGCACGAAATATCCAAGTAGTTATAAACTGAAAATTCTATATTTGGATTAGTAATGGGAAAAAATCCTAATTATATTTCTTATTAGCCTTTGCTTGTTTTAATGAAAATAAAAATTGAAAGAATTAATTAATAAAAAACAGTACATTTGTTATCATTTAAACTGATATAGTACCATCGATGCATTCCACGCACATACCTACATCTATAATATAAACAAATAAAGTTCAGATAAAATTGCTTTTAATTTTAATATTTAGTTTAGTGCCCGCTGTGATTTTCATCGAGAACGATATATTTATATGTTTATAATTTTGCTTATTGTTCGTAAAAATTTATCATAGTTGGTGTTTCTACATTTTAATCATTGTGTGCGTATTATTTAAGTTTGTTGTGTTGTGATGCTCCCCATATATTTTAATATCTATGGACTATACAACATAGATTTAGAGAGAATGACACAAACTACTTTTTGATACAAAAATAGGTATGTTGAATGTTTTATTTTGACATCGTTCTAGTGTGCTTTTTAAATTTATGTTGGGTTATAAAAAAAAGAGGAGGTTATTTATGGGTTTCACCTGCATATCACTCTGTAAAAATTGTTTGTTTATTTTATTTTTTTTATTTAATTACTAAGTTTTCTATTATATCAAATTCTACTGTACTTGTATAAGATTGTTATCTGCAGTTTTGTAACGCGTTGCTCTTTTACAGCCTTGAAAAAGACCACAGTAAAGGTCGAAACGTCGGCAACATTTTTGAAGAAAAGTAGTTTTTTTCCACGTCCAAAACCTGCGAACTTCTCATTTCGAATATTTGTAGATTTATAAAAATTCAATTATTAGCAAAAAGAACAACTAAAATCGGTCTACTAGAAACAGAAATATACGTTAAAAACTGTTAAGGCCCTATTTACTCTCAAATAACATATTTATTTAAAAATTAGTGTTAATATATTATTAAAAAATAATTGTTTAAAAAAGAATGACTAAAATCAAACCACTAGAAGCCAAGATATACGTTAAAAACTGTTAAGGCCCTATTTACACTCAAATTACATAATTATTAAAAATTTTAGTATTAATATTTGTAGATTTATAAAAATTAAATTATTAGCAAAAAGAACCTCTAAAGTCGATCTACTAGAAACCGAAATATACGTTAAAAACTGTTAAGGCCCTATTTACTCTCAAATAACATATTTATTTAAAAATTAGTGTTAATATATTTATTAAAAATAATTGTTTAAAAAAGAATGACTAAAATCAAACCACAAGAAGCCAAGATATACGTTAAAAACTGTTAAGGCCCTATTTACACTCAAATAACATAATTATTAAAAATTTTAGTATTAATATTTGTAGATTTATAAAAATTAAATTATTAGCAAAAAGAACAACTAAAATCGATCTACCAGAAACCGAAATATACGTTAAAAACTGTTAAGGCCCTATTTACTCTCAAATAAAATATTTAGTTAAAAATTAGTGTTAATATATTTATTAAAAATAATTGTTTAAAAAAGAATGACTAAAATCAAACCACTAGAAGCCAAGATATACGTTAAAAACTGTTAAGGCCCTATTTACACTCAAATAACATAATTATTAAAAATTTTAGTATTAATATTTGTAGATTTATAAAAATTAAATTATTAGCGAAAAGAACAACTAAAATCGATCTACTAGAGACCGAAATATACGTTAAAAACTATTAAGGTCCTATTTACTCTCACATAACATATTTATTTAAAAATTAGTGTAAATATATTTATTAAAAATAATTGTCTAAAAAAGAATGACTAAAATCAAACCACTAGAAGCCAAGATATACGTTAAAAACAGTTAAGGCCCTATTTACACTCAAATAACATAATTATTAAAAATTTTAGTATTAATATTTGTAGATTTATAAAAATTAAATTATTAGCAAAAAGAACAACTAAAATCGGTCTACTAGAAACCGAAATACACGTTAAAAACTGTTAAGGCCCTATTTACTCTCAAATAACATATTTATTTAAAAATTAGTGTTAATATATTATTTAAAATAATTGTTTAAAAAGGAATGACTAAAATCAAACCACTAGAAGCCAAGATATACGTTAAAAACTGTTAAGGCCCTATTTACACTCAAATTACATAATTATTAAAAATTTTAGTATTAATATTTGTAGATTTATAAAAATTAAATTATTAGCAAAAAGAACAACTAAAATCGATCTACTAGAAACCGAAATATACGTTAAAAACTGTTAAGGCCCTATTTACTCTCAAATAACATATTTATTTAAAAATAAGTGTTAATATATTTATTAAAAATAATTGTTTAAAAAAGAATGACTAAAATCAAACCACTAGAAGCCAAGATATACGTTAAAAACTGTTAAGGCCCTATTTACACTCAAAGAACATAATTATTAAAAATTTTAGTATTAATATTTGTAGATTTATAAAAATTAAATTATTAGCAAAAAGAACAACTAAAATTGATCTACTAGAAACCGAAATATACGTTAAAAACTGTTACTTATACCTGGGTTTCAATTATACCTCGTTTAGCGTTTTAATTGTCATGTGCTCTATAGTCTACTGGCAAAGGCGTTAGATTCTGTCCCTATCCATCCTGTTTCAAAAATAAAGTATTTAGGAGTCGTGATAGACCAACGGTAAAATTTGTCGCCCACATTAACCACACACTAAAAAAGGCCTTTTTAGCACAACAATCATTGTATTCGCTATTGTCACCACGATCACCGCTGTCGCAACAAAACAAACTAATAATCTATAATTCTATAATTAAACCAACCATAACATACGCTGCACCTGTGTGGTCGAGTGTCTCTGACACTCAATTATGCAGGTTGCAGCGTATGCAAAACAAAATTTTAAGGGCAGCAACACAATCAGACAGATACATCAGGATTGATAATCTACATCAATTAGCTAACACACAAACAATAAAAGAGTACATTACTGATCAAACAGATAAATTCTATAGATACAATATAATAAAATCAGAACTAACAAGAAACATAACACACATAAGAATAAACGACAATTATATACACAAGCCATTATACCACAAAACACCACTCTTTTATGAACCTAGACCCCCATAATTATTCGAAAAGCATTATATGCTAACTGTATTTTTTATTATATCTCAGCACATCTTAATTACAAATATAAAACAAATTCAAACTTAAAATTTTTATCTACTGTTATAAAAATAAGCATACGCTGTAAAAGATTTAGGGATTTGGATGTCCATATAAGCTAAAAAATGAATATAAATCGGGTTTTTTAATCAAATTTTTCCCGAAATAAATCAAAGCCATACACTTATTTATTACAGAACATCTAAACAAGTAGAATAACAAAACAAAATAAATATAAAATAATCCTTAAAGATCTCGGAAAGGTTTGTTCTCATTATTATACGCGAACAGTTTAGTTTCCACAGGGCCAACATCAGCCCCCAGGTGAAGGGCATTGACTCGTGAACCTGGCTACCAGCTTCGGATGACTAACTATAGTTCTGAAGAAGTTTTGATATTAAATTGTGTTTTTTTTGTAAACTTTTACTGTTATGTAAATAATTTATGAATAATAAATAGCCTTTAAAATTGAATTGATTGTTAGATTCTCACACAGGTGTTGCGGGTTCGATTCCCGGTCCCTGCAAGAGACTTTTTAATTTATAGGTTGATGACGTCAGGTGCTACCCCTATCTATTAAAACTACTACCCCTATCTATCACGTGGTTTAAAATCATCCCCGCGTTAACGTGCCCTGGGGCTCCATGCTTAGGGGCGCAGCCCTAAGTGTTGGGTCCCCCATCCAAATTTCTAGGTTATGTGACAGGCGCATGCGCAGTACCCTAAATATGGAGTTGCACAAGATTCCTAATTGTTAGGCGTCGGCGACGTCGTCTGTGACGTCGACGGCGTCTAAGCGCGCGCAAGCGTCCCAAGAGATGAGCGCGCGCTATCGTCCCAACCTCTACTTAGGTAATTTAATTGAAATTGATGAAAACTTTGATGTCTATTGGTGCCTAAACGGTGAGGTTTATCGACTTTAATAAAGAGTACCATTTTTTAAGTGTTTGGTTGTCTATAACATGTTGCTCCCAGCTTTGCGATATCTGTCAAAATAAAAAGGTTATGATGTAAATAAATCTTAAGTTTTAGGTAAAGTGCCCTCTGGCGGTATTTAAAAAAGTACTTTTGTATTAAAATTTTAGAATCTGCTAAGCTTGATTTCATGCCAAATATCAACTGGATTGGTTAAAAAATAAATGTAATATGGCAAAAAAACCAGAATAAAAATTGAAATTTGACGGCTTGTAACTCGAAAAAGAATGACATTTTGAAAAAAAATATATGAAGCTCTACCCCTTACTTTGTCAAGTAGAATCACCCTTTTAAGTTTTGTGATCGATTTTCGATCACCCTGTATAATTGAACACCCACTATTGTTCTACAAGTTGCATGGTACGTCATCCTGGTCCTATGCTTAAAAGATGTAGTACTAATACTTGATGAAAAAATAATTACTAATAAGCTAAATCTTCGTGAATAGCTTCGTTTCAATGAAACGCCTAACAATTTCCTGTACGAAAGTTTTCGATTGTGGTATGTAACTAGGGTAGCAGGGGTACAATATGTTGATTTAACAATTCTTAAAAATGTATTACTAACTATCTGATTTTTTTCTATTGGTTAGTTAATATTTATTTCATTTAACACCTACATTGACCTACAAGTTGCGTAGTATGTTATTCCAGTCCTGGAATTTTATAATTTTATTTAATTAAAAGGTTACTTTTACATCCATTTTACCTGTATTTAAAGAATAAATATCAAAAAAAGTAACAAAATATATTTAATAATATTTAGCAAATCTTGACATTGATTATATCGATTATTATACCAGGTAAATTACGTGAACAATATAAATAAAAAACTGTAGTAACAAAATAAAATAAACATTTTTGGTGATTTAGAAGAAATCTCAGATTTATGATGCTAGTTGATTTTAAAAGTGTCTTTTATTTGACGCTTTACTAAATTATTAAAAGTATAGGCAGTTAGCATTTTGCTAATTTTCATATTTTTGTAGGTTCTTAAAGTCCTTGTACAAAATAAAACATTTCTCAACGTAAGCTTTGTTTTTCTAATGATGCGTCCAGACTTGCAACAATCCGCCACGCCGAATAGCGCGCCACATAGCGCGGACGTGGAGGTGGACGAAATTTACGTCGTTCCAAGGACTTGGGGAGTGATTCCGCGGTGATTTAAAAATTGTCGCTTTTTTACATCAAAGGAGGGCGCAAACAGGTTGGTTTGTTTGGACGAATGTTTGGCGAATTGTTGCAGTCTGTTAGCAGCTTTAGAAGCAAAAACATTTTTCATACACGACTCTTTTAAACACTAAAATTTATGGTGCATTTGTGCTGTTGTTAATTTGTGGACATACTGTATATAAAAAAATGATTGTTGTACAAAAATAGAGTTGTTTAAATTCTAAGACATATGTTTTTACTTTATGCTTTGTAATATCTTTGTCCTACAGTTAATAATATTTAAAAAAATTGGTGGTACTGACAACTTTCAAGCGAAGGACCAGGATGACGTACCACGCAATTTGTAGGACAATGTAGGTGGTATATTATATAAATATTAATTAATAAACAGATAAAAACAGCTAGTTAGTATTAGTACTAGTTAGCTACTCTACTAACTTCGGTGTAAAACTCGGTGCAGTTTATCCTACCGTAGCGCAACGATGGTGTGCCACATAAGACGACCCTTGTTCTCTGTATTATTCGCCATGGACCCAGTACAGCCCCACTGATAAGTTCTGTGAAGCAGACGAAACCGGTCAGCGGAGAGGGTCCCCTGCGAATGAAATAGAAAAGCAGGATGTCTTCATTTAACTGTCCATAATTGCAGATTTTTATTTTTGTATAATACAGTAACAGTAAAGAATTATTTATTTCCACTATTAGTATCTTACTGTATCAGCGGAAGAATTTGTATTCTACCGTAGCGCAACGATGCTTTGCCATATAAGAAGACCCTTGTTCTCTGTGGCATTCGCCATGGACCCGGTACAGAACCACTGATGAGACCTGTGAGGCAGTCGAAACCGGTCTGAGGAGAGGGTCCCTGGCGAATGAAATAGAAAAGCAGGGTGTCTTTATTTAACTGTCCGTAAAGAGAGATTTTTATTTTTGTATAATACTGCGACAGTAAGGATTATTTCCACTATTATTAATTGGTTAGTAGTTACTTTTTTACCTTCGTTAATCATACGTATTGGTGATGGAGGACTCTTTAAATAAAACCTTTTATTTTGTAGGACAAATATTTTTTGATTTATTTAGACAATTATCTTAAGAATTAACACCAAAAATCGCTGTTAGTAATATTTTTTTATATTCGTCAAATCCACATGTTTCGTACCTGCTACCCCTGTAAGCTACCACTAACGAAAATTGTTTTAAGAAAGAAAGTTGGGCGTCTCGTCAAAATGAAGCTATTTACGTAAAATCAGCTTGTTAGTAATAAGTGGTAAAAATGGGCCAGAGATTCCTTACTATTACTTATTACCGTAAATACTTTGTTGGAAACTTTAGATGAGTCTACAGGGGCTTTAAAAAAACAACTTTTACATCTATTTTCCGTAATTACTTGATCTAAAATTTGCCGTTTTATAGTATTTATTGCACTTTCGATTAAACAATTTAAATATTTAAAAGTAAGAAGTCCAAGTACCAAAAAAAAAAATGCGTGTTAAAATAAGACAATAATTAAAAGGTATAAAACAAATAAAAAATTCTTTACCATTGCAATAATATACAAAATAAAATCTCAGTTCTTTGACACTTTAAAAAGTAACACCCGCTTTTCATGATATTATCAGGCTTCTCTCCACCGACGCGTTTGGCCTGCCTAACACAATGTTATCAAAGTGACCTATGATAACGTATAAAACTTACCGCTAATGCCGTACTGGAAAAATTTTATCATGTAAATTTGACATCTTTTAAAGAGGCGAAAAAAGTGCTACCACAAATTCCTAAAACTAAAATATGATGATCTAACCCCACTTACCTTAGTCCAAAAGTGGATGATTTGGGAGATACAGAGATACGAACAAAAATTTTGATTTTAGTTTTTTTATAAACAACTCTGTTAATAATACGTATATTGTCATAATATTTGGCTCGAGAGGGCGCACCCTGCGATATCTTACAAATTAATTAATATTTAATTTTTAAGCCAGTCTGTTTATAACTTTGAGATATTTTTTTAAATTTTTTGACATATTTCATATGAATATTATATACTTTATAAAATTTGATCTAAGTAGCTTGTTCTAGATATCTGGATTTAAAAAAATCACTTTCTTTATGGCCAGGTCTAAACTATAAATAGTGTTTAAGAATCAGACGCTACTTCTCTAGAGTATAAGTAAGTATTAGGTAATTTTAGAAAATGTAAAGGTTTTTGTTTAAATCACCTAAGGATTTATATTTCAAAAGATTAGCATAATAATTTTTAAACAGCCTATATAGCTTAGACCTGTCCACACAGGAAGTAATTTTTAAATCCACATATATCTCAAAACGGGCGGCTTAAATTAATTATTCAAAAGTATACCGTTTTTACTTCGTTTATTAATTCGGTAAGTTCTAGCTACCAGATCGCACCAATCTTATCATAAATCTAGGTACTGATCAGACAAATTTACTCTATATACGCTATGCCCTACGATTTTATTATTTGTCTGATCAATACCCCCGATTAATGAGAAGATTTGCGCGATCTGGTAGCTAGTACATAACCTGCATCATCTT
>JACEGR010010328.1:0-19634 GCA_014170235.1 Listronotus bonariensis
TTTTCTTTTTTCTATTTTTTTATCTTTGGACAAACCACGAAGGCTTAAAGCCTAAATACTAACGTACCGTGGGTGTCTTAAGCGAGGTAAGAGGGAGTTTGTTGACACGGGACTTAAATACTTGAAGATTTGGGGGAAGGAAAGACCTCCGCGGGCAACAGGTTCCACAATCTAGAAACTCTAGGGATAAAAGAACGAACAAAGTGAGAAGTTCGGGGCCTGTCCAGTTGGACCGTATAGGGATGCATACGCGAGGAACCACGAGTTTCTCTGTTGGGAACCGTGAGTGGAGGAACTATACTGGACAATTCTTCAGAGCAGAAACCATGGAAGTACCTATAAAAAGCGATAAATTCCCCACAGTCCGACGATGGACAAGAGAGGGAAGCCTTTCTGTAAGTGAAGGATCATTAATGAGACAAATAGCTCTTCTTTGAATAGAATCAAGAATGCTTAGGGTTGTGGGGGACGCCATGCCCCAGATATGGGAACAATATTCCAAGGGAGGTCGGATTTGGGACACATATAAAGTGTATAAATTAGAGGCGGAAAAATACTTTTAGCTCGAAAGAGAAATCCAAGCTTTTTGAAGCTGCCGTGGCTATAGATAAAATGTGTTTATGCCAGTTAAGGTTACTTTCAAATGTGACGCCCACAAGATTGAAGGTGTCTGCTCTGAAAACTTGGCCGCTCATAAATAGAGGATGAGCATTTAATGACTCTTTTCGCGACAAGGAACATGATTGTGTTTTGGATGTATTAAAATGGACGAGATTTTTGGCGCCCCAATCCAATATTAAATTAAGATCCTGCGAAAGAGATATCTGCATCGCGCAATATGTTCGTTAATGTAACTGTATTCTGAGTATTTAGAAATATATCTGAAGGTTCTATAAGCATCAACTTTTTGTAAATTGGGATAAAAAATTGCCATGAGCAGCATGTTAGAAATAAATGACATTGGTTGTTTCGCAAAAAACCCTTTATAGTAGGGGAGCCCACGATCCTAAATGGGGATTTACTCGAGCGTCATAGAGACTTACTGAGTTGCAAAGCTTAGATGATATGAAAAAAGTTACATAATGTATACCTTTTATCGGTGGGGAGGCGGCTATAGATTTCTAAATATGTCAAAAAAATACTGATATTATTTCGGGTTGTGGAAATCGTTAGGATCGTATCGGATTATATATTTTTCGTTATCCCTTAATTATTAAAAATAGTCACGCCCAAGAATGTCAAAATGACGTTTTTTACAATTTTGTAGACGTCTACTTTTTTTACGTCATTCTCAAATTGTCAAATTAATGGACTATACACATTTTAGCTTGTAATTAACTTACCCTATTTTAATTTGACGTACTTGAAACTTTCTGATGGATATATTTTTGTTTTTTACGATCGGCCTTGTATACGGGGCTTATATTTGGAGAAGGTACTTATAGTGTAAGAGCCCGTGAGCGGCAGACCTTCGTCATTTTGTAAAAGCTGAAACTTTGTCAGCGCATTCTTCCAACATAGGTAGAAGCAATGGGAGAATATGAAGTTTGACTCATAGTGGCTTTGGCAGGTACCAGGTACCAAAGGTTACTAAATTGAAAGTTAACTTTCGTCATTTTGTAAAAGCTGAATTTTATGTATGTTACTTGGGTACCTATTAGAAGATATTTCCCCAGTCGGCAGACACTTCTGATAGTTCCTGCCCCGTGGCAGACAAAAATTTAGTCTGGCTGTAGGGGGCCCAATTGTCCGAGTAAGTCCAATATTTAGTCCAATATTTCTGTTATTTAACAAGATATGAAAAACTTTTTTATAAAAGTTATAGTGTTTTTAAACGCGGATGTCCTAAAAATATTTTGGTTTATACAGAGTGTCCCAAAAAAAGTAATAACTGTAAAGTTATCTTTTTTTTATTTTAACCTCAAATTTTCTACCTTGAAAGTTAACTAAATAAAAAGTTAACTTTCGTCATTTTGTAAAAGCTAAATTTTATGTATATTACTTGTGTACCTATTAGAAAAATTTTCCCCAGTCGGCAGACACTTCTGATAATTCCTACACCCTGGCAGACAAAAATTTAGTCTGGCTGCAGGGTGGCTCAAATGTCAGATTAAGTCCAATATTTCTGTTATTTATCAAGATATGACAAAACCTTTTTTATAAAATTTATATTGTGTTTAAACGCGGATGTCCTAAAAATATTTTGGTTTATACAGAGTGTCTCAAAAAAAGTAATAGCTGTAAAGTTTTTTTTTAATTGTAACTCAATTTTTAGCTTGAAAGTTAACTAAATAAAAGTTAACTTTCGTTATTTTGTAAAAGCTGAATTTTATGTATGTTACTTGGGTAACTATTAGAAGATATTAATGTTAAACGCGGATGTCCTAAAGATCTTTTGATTAATACAGAGTGTCACAAAAAAAAAATGGCCGTAAGAGTTTTTTCTTTATTTTAACCCCAATTTTTCTTTGCCGGATCAAATTTAGCATAAAAAGCACATGGAAGGTTATTTTATTTTCACACCCGTTGCAATGTTGCCACATCATTTATAATTTACAAAAACTTCCGTAAAAACTTAATCGGACATTTGAGCCACCCTGCAGCCAGACTAAATTTTTGTCTGCCAGAGGGTAGGAACTATCAAAAGTGTCTGCCGACTGGGAAAATATCTTCTAATAGGTACCCAAGTAACATATATAAAATTCAGCTTTTACAAAATGACCGAAGTTAACTTTTAATTTAGTTAATATATAATTTAGTTAATAATAATTTTAATGTAGAAAAATTGCGGTTACAATTCAAAAAAAATAATAATAACTTCACAGCTATTACTTTTTTTGGGACACTCTGTATAAACCAAAATATTTTTGGAACATCCGCGTTTAAAAACACTATAACTTTTATAAAAAAGTTTTTTCATATCTTGTTAAATAACAGAAATATTGGACTTAATCGGACATTTGAGCCACCCTGCAGCCAGACTAAATTTTTGTCTGCCAGGGGGAAGGAACTATCAGAAGTGTCTGCCGACTGGGGAAATATCTTCTAATAGGTACCCAAGTAACATACATAAAATTCAGCTTTTACAAAATAACTAAAGTTAACTTTTAATTTAGTTAACTTTCAAGGTAAAAAATTGGGGTTACAATTAAAAAAAAACTTCACAGCTATTACTTTTTTTTGAGACACTCTGTATAAACCAAAATATTATTAGGACATCCGCGTTTAAAAACAATATAAATTTTATAAAAAAGGTTTTGTCATATCTTGATAAATAACAGAAATATTGGACTTAATCTGACATTTGAGCCACACTGCAGCCAGACTAAATTTTTGTCTGCCAGGGTGTAGGAATTATCAGAAGTGTCTGCCGACTGGGGAAAATTTTTCTAATAGGTACACAAGTAATATACATAAAATTCAGCTTTTACAAAATGACGAAAGTTAACTTTTTATTTAGTTAACTTTCAAGGTAGAAAAGTTGAGGTTAAAATAAAAAAAAGATAACTTTACAGATATTACTTTTTTTGGGACACTCTGTATAAACCAAAATATTTTTAGGACATCCGCGTTTAAAAACACTATAACTTTTATTAAAAAGTTTTTTCATATCTTGTTAAATAACAAAAATATTGGACTTACTCGGACAATTGGGCCCCCTACAGCCAGACTAAATTTTTGTCTGCCACGGGGCAGGAACTATCAGAAGTGTCTGCCGACTGGGGAAATATCTTCTAATAGGTACCCAAGTAACATACATAAAATTCAGCTTTTACAAAATGACAAAAGTTAACTTTCAATTTAGTAACCTTTGGTACCTGGTACCTGCCAAAGCCACTATGAGTCAAACTTCGCTTCTACCTATGTTGGAAGAATGCGCTGACAAAGTTTTAGCTTTTACAAAATGACGAAGGTCTGCCGCTCACGGGCTCTTAGACTATTACCCATGTACAAAGTATTCTTCCGTAGTAAATCCCGGCTCTTGGGCTCTCCTACCAAAGGTAATTAAAGCTTAAATTTAAACAAATTATTCTTTGTCCGTTTTTCTTGTCCAGGAGTGTAATTTTATTTTAAATAAATAAACTACCCTTGTACTAATGGTACATTTTGACAAAAACAATTCCTTTAATGGACTACCAGGGACATTCTCTCTTCGCTAATTACGTTAAAGAATTAAGCATGGCAAAAACCTTTTGGGAACAACAAAAACGGTGTGTTATTATCGTTAATTCTGATTACTTCATCAGTGTTTTTGGGAAAGTGCCAGCTGCTTTTGCAAACCACTTAGTAATGAACTAAAAATCGAATTAGGTTTTGTTCCTTTAAGTTGAGCACCAAAAAAGGGTATTTTAAAGGGAATGTATTATTATTTAAAACTTGTTTATATTATGACATTTAAACAGCATTTTAATATCATGAAAATAAATTCGGTTCTACATAGGGATGTAAAATTAACGGTAATTAAAAAATAGGTAGTATTACCGGTAACATTGGTAATTTGTAAAATCGGTTGTCTGCAAAGTCGGTTTACTGACGATAGTTAAACGTGACAACTAGGGCTGGCAACCGAAACCGGTTTTTCGGTTAACCGGTTTTCGGTTAACCGCGGTTTTGGCCAAACCGAAACCGGTATTCGAAAACCGGTTTCGAATACCGGTTAACCGGTATTTGAAAACCGGTTTTCGATTACCGGTTAACCGGTTTTGAAAAAACCGGTTTTCGAATATCGGTTAGCCGGTTTTAAAAAGAGGTTTTCAAATACCGGTTTTTCGGATAATCGGTTTTCGAATACCGGTTTTTTGGATAATCGGACCAAAATCGAAAAGCGGTTCTTCAAATATCAATTAATAGGTTTTTGGTTGATTGCGGTTTATATCTAAAAAAGAAAAACCGTTCATTTTGTAAAACCGGATATTGGTTGACAGATTATACAGGGTGGTTCATTTAACTACTAAAAACTACAACTTACTATAATAATATACTAAATTTAAATTTAAAAATCACCACTTTTCCTTTTCTGTTTCTTATTAACCAATAAACCAAGAAAAAACACCGAAAATAGAATACCAATTTTAAATAAAGAGGAAAACATAAATTATGTACGTATGTAAGGAATTTTGACATCACCTTTTAGAATCTTGCATTTAATTAACAGGGATGTTATATTTTTATTCTTATTTATATTTAACCAATTTATTTAGAAGAATATTCTAGGATGAATAATGATTATTACTTAACACCACAGCTCATGGGCAAATCCGTAATCAACGCAAAAACGACTAATAGAGAATAATTACTTTCCGATTTTCTGTTAACTGTGGTTTAGAAAAGCCTTTTTCGGTTTTGAGATCCGTTTTCGGTTTTTCGGTTTTAAAGACTGGTTGCGGTTTTTCGGTTTTAAAATCCGGTTTTTAATACCGGTTTTTAAATATTCGGTTAACCGGTTTTGTTTTTTTCTCGTTTTTGCCAGCCCTAGTGACAACATCATAAGAAAATAGCGTACCGATGCTATTTATTTTAATGATGAAAGCACGAATATTCGACAATATATCACATCACTGAACATATATATAATATCGAACGAATCATTACCTTTATCGCCGCAATTATCGTTGCTATAAACAACTGACATCACATTCACTTCATCACTGCCCGCTCACTCAAGTAGGAGAAAAGCAGATGCCGAACGACGCAAAGATTGTGCCTCTTTATCGCTCGTTCCGCGCTCTTGCTTGCACTTCAAGCCTTAAATGAAACGCGCTTTCAGCTTTAGTTAAATTGTCGCCGCGTTGATTTGGTTTAAGTATAGAGCGAGAAAAAACAATATTTCCAAAGTAACATTACTTCGGTAATATTACCCTTTACATCCCTAGTTCTACACATCAAAAATATGGTGAATTGTCAGTGGATTCCTTAGTAATTAGTGTTTTGCAAAAACCCCATGTCAGATCTTTTTTCAAAAATTTCATGTTTACAGTGAGTTGACGGACTAATAACAGGTCCACAAAATTTAAAAAAAAGTGGTCTTTGCTGGGTATGGGACAAAGATTTTCTCACGGATTTTTTCCTGTTGAACACGAATCTAAAGTTAAAACTAGGGGTAAAACTGCAAAAACAAAAACGAATTGCTAGTTAGTTCTGGTTAGGGCAGGTGGTTGAGAAAAGAGAATGTATTTTTTTATTCTTAGTTTAATATAAAAATTCCATTTTCTTCAAAAAAAAAAAATAATTATAATAATCCGCAGAAAAACCACATGTCAAATTAATGTTTTTAAAAACCAAAATAACCAAAGTAAAAGAGAACGGTATTTTTATAGTGAAATGGTTAAAAGACAATTTGTTTAATTCTTAAAAAATATATTATTAACAAAGGTAATATACCTAAACGTTTTAAATACTTAAACCTAAAAATAAAATAATTTGTTTTTTTATTTGTGTTTATTTTAAGAAGAATAAGATATTTTTATTTTAAGTAACAAGAGACCTTGCAGATGGACCCAAAAACAATCTATTATTAAAACCATAAATCAGATACAAACAACAGATCATATTTTAGTAAAATCTATTTTTGGAAATTAATATCCATTATTTGCTAGATTTACTTTCTCTTAAAAACTAGATAGCTTAATAGATTTTGGTCGTGTGCCAGTTGTTCCCCATTCCTAAGCGCTTCTTCCTGGTTTCTGTACATCAGAAGTATGTATTGCTTGGCTTTTACTCAAGATAAAAAAATGAAAAATTTTACCGACAGTGTATGGTGGTTAAGCTTTTGATTTGTACAGTTTTTTTATACAAGATGTTTTGGAATAGGAAGTTTGAACATATGCTTTATATTGGTTAGGCGTATTTATTTATTCAATGGTCCTTTTTGTTGGGTACACGTCAAAAGTCTAT
Source organism: Listronotus bonariensis (assembly GCA_014170235.1). NCBI lineage: Eukaryota > Metazoa > Arthropoda > Insecta > Coleoptera > Curculionidae > Listronotus > Listronotus bonariensis. Next base: position 6,895 of record JACEGR010010328.1, read on the forward strand.
CTAAAAATAATGAGACCGCTTCGGTCCTGGTCCCAGAGTATAGCGAGCTGACCCTGTTTAGCCCTATAGACACAAATTATCAGACTGATAATTTGTGCTATAGACTAAAAGAGAAGAAATAAAGGAAAACCCCCAAAAATCCACAAAATTCTAATAAAAAACGACGTTTCGATGGCGAGTTGTAAAGTTAAAATTAAGTTAAAAATTAAAACAAAACAATAACTAATATACTTTCTGGATAGACTTTTGGCGCGTGCCCAACAAAAAGACCATTAAATAATAGAAAGCTTATCCTGAAGGTGGTGAAAAATTAAAATACACCCATGTCCTAAACATCTTAACTCTTGAGATACAGAGTAATAAAGTTTAAATATACAAGGTGTTTCTAAACAAATGCGAAAAATTTTAGGAGCAGATTTTTCATATAAAGTGAACATATGTCTCAAACATCTTAGTATTTGAACTACGGGGTGTTATTTTTTTTAAACATTGTTTTTTTATAATAACTTTTATAATCATTTAGGTATTTTTAAAAAAATGGGAGATGCACCCTTGCACCAGAAGACATTTTTGGAATACAAAAAAATTACCATTGTCGTTCATGAAGGGTATAAGGTTAATATTTTTTAAGATAAAAATGTTACGCCACTGCATTTTTCTAAATTAAAAATATTTTTAAATCCCCAATTAGTTTAGAATAAATTTGATCTCTTGATATTTTTTGTTTGATGTACGGTTTTCGCGTAAATCAATAGAAACCATTTTTTGGTATGGTCAGTTTGTATTCCTAATATGAAATTTTAAAATAAAAATTATCACTGAATTGTATCCGCAGTTGGTTTCTTGTGAAACATTTTTTAAATATTAATACTAAATAGAAAAAATTGCTTTTTAATGTTTCAAAAATTATAATAAAATAATAAAAGTTTTGAAACATTAAAAAGCAATTTTTCTATTTAGTATTAATATATAAAAATTATCCTTTAATTCCGAGAAATGGTTTTTATTTTATTATGCAATCAAACAAAAAAGTCAAGAGATCAAATTTGTTCTAAACCAAACGGGGTTCTTAAAATATATTTTTACTTTGGAAAAATGTAGTGGACATACCATTTTTTCTCAAACAACTATTTACTTTAAGCCCCTCGTGGACGACACTGGTAATGTTTTTCCTGTATGCCAAAAAATGTCTTCTGGTGCAAAGGGTGCGTTTCCCAAATTTTTTAATAATATCTGAATGGATATACAAGTCTTTATAAAAAAACAATATTTTTTTAACACCCCGTAGTTCAAAAACTAAGACGTTTACTATTTTGGAAAATCACCTCCTTTTTTCGCATTTGTTTAGAAACACCCTATATACAGAATGTTGTTAAGAAAATTTGAAAGTAGATTCTACTATCTATTAAAAATATTAAAAAAAGTTTTTATATACGTGGGTCCGCAAATTCCTTTTTCTCAAGATACAGGGTATTACAATTGAATTTTTTTATTTTTTTATACTTTAAATATCCTTTAAACCTTTTCTAAAATTTGGAAATGTTATTTATGACATAAAGAAGGTAATTTATCACTTACTTAATTAAATTTAATAGAAGCAGTGGCGACTCGTGAACCAACTAAAGTAATATTTTTATCGAAAAGAAACGGTACGCCACTGACTGTGTAAATGTATATCTTGTTTAGTTTAAAAGAAGAAAAAAATCACATGCATATTTTTAAACTATAAAAAAAGCAAAGCGAGAATTTTTTTCTTTTAAATATTGAATTTCATATTTTCTGTGACGTCTCGAGCGAATTATAGTTTCTGGAACCCACCAGATCAGCAGAATTGCACTTATCGATGACCCAGCTAAAAATGCAATGTTAGCAATTAATAATATATAAATAGTAGGCTTGTAATAGATTTAAGTACAAGGATCTAGCGACTGCCTTCGAATATCGATTTGGATTTCGTAGCGCATGCGCAGTAATCGCATTGTCAGTGTTGTGACATTTTAGTTCTCGATTTTGAATCGACGTTCATCATTTAAAAAGTGTTGTGCCGATATCTTTTCTAATTTTTGAAGTGAGTGGTAATTTATTATTCAAAATTTTAAATACTTGTTTGTGATTATTGGGAAAAACTTTTTATAAATATGAATCGGTGTATAGAGTGTCATATAAACTTTAGTACAAAGTCAAACTTAACCTTACATATGAAAAGAAAACACCCAGGTAAAATATTAATATTATTTTAGTATCCGTTAATTTAAAACAATATTAATGTTTTAGATAAGCTCGATACAATAACACAAAAAAAAGTCAATCAGTGCCAGTCATCTGTGTCTTGCTTAGAATGCAAAAAAACTTTGCAAGTCTGGGAAATCTCAGATTCCATGTGAAAAAGCAGCATCCAGGTAAGGCTAATGATACATTTTCTCAATCATAGCAAATACAACAAAATAAATTACAGCACCACTTTTTTTATAGATAAATTAGAAGAAATAGCTCCTATAAAGGCAAAAATTACTTTTGTCCCTTGTGCAATGAGACATTTCAAACTTTAAAAGACTTTGTTTTTCATAAAAGAACCCATAAAGTCAAGGCAAAATTAAAGTGCCCATTATGTGTGTATACTGATGGTAGTCGAGAAAAGTTAATACTACATTATAGAAGTGACCATTTTTTAACTATTGAAAATGAATGTGTCAAATTCGATACTTTTGAGGATTTTCAATTTTGGAAGTGCAAAATCGAAAAAGACTCATATTCATCGTTTGTGAAAATGTCTGGTTCAAATAAAAATTCTAACTATACCACAGTGAAATATAATTGCCATAGGTCAGGTGAGTACCAAATATTTTTTGTTTTAAATTCATAGTTAAAACTCTTATTGATTTTTCTCATTTTACATTTATCTATTTATATTTTTCAGGTCTGTATAAGAAAAAGGGACTAAACATAAGAAAGCTCAAAACACAAGGCTCGAATAAAATTAATGGTTATTGCCCTGCCAGAATGAGTATTAAAATAATGAAAGATGGAAAATGTGTATTGAACTTTTGCAAAAGTCACATAGGCCATAAACAAGAACAAGATTTAGGTCACCTATTCCTATCAAAATCTGAAAAATAAAATTTGGCATCAAAGATAGCGGCAAAAATTCCATTTCAGGTAATTTTAGATGAAGTGAGAGACTCGGTGTCTAATTCTCATTTAGAGCGTCTGCACTTACTCACAAAAAAGGACCTTTACAACCTAGAGCAATGTTTTACATTGGAAACGCCGGAGAGGTCTCTGGAAGAAGCTAAGAAGAAATTAATTTTGCAGTTCACTGAACACGTTAATGGTGTAACTTCTTTTGAAGAGTTGGAGGCTGTACAAAAAGTTATTGTGCCAATTAAACCCACCATAGATGCGGTTAGATACCAAAAAGACATTAATTTGGCTTTTCCATCTACGTCCAAGGTACCCGCTAATAAAAAAATTATCCCTCAGCGAAAATTTTTTCCTACGAAAAAAAAATGAAAAGAACAAGAACCAAAACAAAACTTGTCAAGCCCTCCCCAGAAGAAGCCAATATGTTAGCTGTAAAAGCTTTAAACAAGCAGAAAACTATTTGAACAAGTAAAATACCAGTATAATTGGTTTAATAACTTAATAAATGTTTGAAACAATATATTTAGTTTTGTTTTATTCATTATACAGGTTCTCCCGAAATTGAGGGGAAATATTTTACCTGCGTATTCTAAGACCATAAATAATAAACATTTATTATATACACATTGTTTGAATAATGCCTCCTAATCTCCTAAGGTAACTGTGCCCTTACGACTAGAGCACTCCCAAAAGGTTTTTTCCAATCTTTTCGAAAGCGTTCAAGACAAAATTGGGCACGATCTATTTAAGCTGAATTCCATGTTGAATTCAGAATTTCAATATTTTAATCAGAAGCGTCACGTACCTGGGGGTGAGAGGTTAAAATGATCCCATTTTTTTAACTGTTTATATTTTTATTAAAAATTATTAATTATATTAAAATTCTGAATTCAGCGCAAAAAGTTTATAAATTGTACCCAATTCCGTAATTTTATCTTAGAAGGTTTCGAAAATATTAGGAAAAAACCTTCTACGGGGTGCCCTATTCGGAAGGGCGCAGCTCCCTTAGGAGACATTTTTATGGTCGTCGAATGCGCAGGTAAAATATTCACCCTTAATTTTGGGACACCCTGTATATGACACTTTGATTTTATGATATACAAAAATACCCAGATATACAACAGTATGATTTTTTCTTATAGTAAGGATTTTCAAAATGGTTTTATTAGTCCAGAATAAAACAATATTCATTTAACAGAGCAAAGCCATTATTTCTAGTTTTTTTTTTAAATAAAAGCTATTAATTTGATACATATGTAAATTGGGCGCAATTATTTTTATACTACAAACTACAATTATAGAGAATAATTTTATTTTATCTCGATGACTATAAACCATTGTTTAGTACTACTACAGACTACAGTAGAATACAATTCCACGAAAGCAACACAAATTTGCAGACGTACATGTATTGTAGGTTGCCTAATCCAAGCTGGCCGGACCATGGATCTCATCACATTACAAGGAAACCGTGAAATCGACAGTGCGATTGCGCTACGAAATCCAAATCGATATTCGAAGGCAGTCGCTAGATCCTTGTATTTAAGTTTAGTTCCAATTTATATTGTGTTCTGTTAATAATAAGTATATTGTGTGTAAATTAATAAAGGTCTTTTTAAAAAGTACCTTGTACCTTTACAACCCTTAACTGGCGCAGTCAACCCTTAACTAGCGGCAACTAAAGGAATATCTCTAAAAAGAAAAAAATCCACTTTATTGCATATTTCTCGACCATAACTTATTCTTTTAAAATTAGGCTTTATATTTTTTTATTAGAAATTATGTGACAACAACAATAAATACCTATTTAAATAAGGTTTATATACAATTTAGCAATTGTTACTAAAATAAGTGTTTTAAAACTTTTTTGTTTTTTTAAGGTTTACCACCCTGTATCTTGAAGACAAAAAAATTTCTGGTGTAGTGCAATTTTTGAAACACATTTAAAGATCCTCATAGTCTAGTTAAGAAAATAAATATTTTTAGCGTTTCACTATTAATATCTTAAACACTATTAGTTTTAGAGATATTTGTAGTTAAGAAAAAATGTTAAGAATAAGTGTTCCGTTTAAATAAAGGCTAAATAAGATTTTTATTTGAATTATTTAATCCCTTTACAGCTGAAAGTTAATTTCTGTGGCAACGTTTGAAAAAAAATCAATAAAAATAGGGGTTAACATCAAGGTTAGTTTATATTTATAAGGTTGCGACATATCCTCAACTTTTAGGCGGTTCGAGGTCGGGGACGTAAGGAAGGGCACATCTTGGAGAAAAGTTGACAAGACTGGGTAAAAATGAAAGCTGAGAAGAATCCAGTGGCGTCTAGAATTTGCGCATTTCATTTTGCATTGTTTTGGAAGTGATATTTGTTGAAAGGTGTAATTCCAAATGTTTTGTATTTAAAGTAAAAGAATTTACGACTTAATAACAATTAAAAACTGTTGTGTAAACGGTTGTTCTACTAATAAAATAAACTGTATATCTCCGGCACTGAACAACATGGCCGAAAAATGGGAGATGTGACGTCATAATACGTCAAAGCAATATGGCCGAATGTCGTGACCTTATATAGACCGACTTTGGTTAACATGACATTTTCAAACGCCATTTTCTTAAAAACTAAATACCATGTATATAAGATGTGGTACATGTATTTGCTTTGAATTGCCAGTAATCCGGTGAAACTGGAAGTACTACATAAAATCTAAAACATCAAAAATCTGTATCCTATTTAATCACACCAAAATTTTAAAACCGTATTACACTTTTCAAAAAAAAAAAAAATACAGGCTTGCCAATAATCTTGTTAGCACCCGGTATTTAACCGAAAAAAGGAGGTTTTTAATAGGGCTGGCAACCGAAACCGGTTTTTGGCCAAAACCGAAAACCGGTACTTGAAAACCGGTTTTCAAATACCGGTTAACCGGTATTCGAAACCGGTTATCAAATATCGGTTAACCGGTTTTAAAAGCGGTTTTCAAATACCGGTTTTTGGATAATCGGTTTTTGAATACCGGTTTTTGGATAATCGGACCAAAATCGAAGAGCGGTTCTTCGAATATCAATTAATAGGTTTTTGGTTAATTGCGGTTTATATTTTTTACATCACCTTTTAGAATCTTGCATTTTATTAACAGGGATGTTATATTTTTATTCTTATTTAGATTTAACCAATTTCTTTTAAAGAATATTCTAGGATGAATAATGATTATCACTTAACACCACAGCTCATGGGCAAATCCGTAATCAACGCAAAAACGATTAATAGAGAATAATTACTTTTCGATTTTCTGTTAACTGTGGTTTAGAAAAGCCTTTTTCGGTTTTGAGAACCGTTTTCGGTTTTCGGTTTTAAAGACCGTTTTCGGTTTTAAAAACCGATTTCGGTGTATCGGTTTTGAAAACCGTTTTCGGTTTTTCGGTTTTGAAAACCGGTTTCGGTTTTTCGGTTTTAAAAACCGGTTTTTAATATCGGTTTTTAATACCAGTTTTTAATACCGGTTTTTAAATATTCGGTTAACCGGTATTAACCGAAACCGGTTTTTTAAACAACACGGTTTTGTTTTTTTTCCGGTTTTTGTAAGCCCTAGTTTTTAAATAGGACAAATACAAAAGAAGAGCTTAATAAATTTTATACAAGGAGCCAATTCTCATTACATTACTTACATCATTGCTCCTTTCATCATTTATTACAATACCTAAACCAAAGCAATATACGCACACCGAGATAAATACTACAAAGAGAGAAAATAGCTGGACCGTAATAAATAGTTGCCATTTGCGTAACAGGTGTTTGAAAACGGCTGAATAATGCTCGCATTAACGCGATTTATCATTTTCTATTATGACCGATTGCATAAATCCGGCATGAACTAACTATGTACAACAAAACAATATGTTACCGGTGAACAATGAGTTTCATTGCACATTGCAGATGCTTGTTGGATAAAAAAAAACAATATAAACGAATTATGTCCACTAATTAAATTTTGAAATCGACCTTATTGAAATTTTTGATTTATTTTGGCGATGCAACAATTCCATAGTAATTCGGAAGAATTATTTCCTCTCTAGTCATTAGGTATATTGCAGACCATCTCTTATAAAACTGGGGTTAACCAAAGGTATTAAGACCCAATTTTTTCCTTATTTCAAAAACAAACACACAAAAAATCAGCACTTTGGCGGTACTTTTCAGCGATGTTCTAAGAGATAATATAATGCGGCGTCCAGACTTGCAACAATTCGCCGCGCCGAGTAGCGCGTCACATAGCCCAACATAGTGCGAACGTGGACGCGGACGGAATTGACGTCGTTTCAAGGCCTTGGGGAATAATTCCGCGGTAATTCAGAGATTGTCGGTTTTTTGCACCAAAGGAGCGCACAAATAGGTTGGTTTGTTTGGACGAATATTTGGCGATTGTTGCAAGTCTGGACGCAGCTTAAGAAATCTACCACGAATTCGTACTTAGACAGCATTAATACAGCTTAATACAGGACCAATTGCATAAATCCGGCATGAACTATGTACAAAAAAAAAAGGTACCGGTGGAATAATGAGTTTTCTTGCACATTGCTGATGCTGTTTGGATAAAAAAAAACAATATAAACGAATTATGTCCACTAATTAAATTTTGAAATCGACCTTATTGAAATTTTTATTTATTTTGGCGATGCAACAATTCCATAGTAATTCGGAAGAATTATTTCCTCTCTAGTCATTAGGTATTTTGCAGACCATCTCTTATAAAACTGGGGTTAACCAAAGGTATTAAGACCCAATTTTTTCCTTATTTCAACAACAAACACAAAAAAATCAACACTTTTGGCGGTACTTTTTAGCGGTATGAAAACTGAGAGATAATGTAATGACTTGTAACAATTCGCCGCGCCGAATAGCGCGCCACATAGCGCGGAAGTGGACGGAGTTCACGTCGTTTCAAGGGCTTGGGGAATGATTCGGCGGTTATTCAGAGCTTGTCGTTTTTTGCATCAAAGGAGCGCGCAAATAGGTTGGTTTGTTTGGACGAATATTTGGCGAATTGTTGCAAGTCTGGACGCAGCTTAAAAATTTAGCACGAATTCGTGCTCAAACAGCATAAATACAGCTTAATACAGGACCAATTGCATAAATCCGGCATGAACTATGAACAACAAAAAAAGGTACCGATGGAATAATGAGTTTTCTTGCACATTGCAGATGCTGGTTGGATAAAAGAGAACAATATGAACGAATTATGACCGCTAATTAAATTTGGAAATCGACTTTATTCAAATTTTTATTTATTTTGGCGATGAAACCATGCCATAGTCATTAGGAAGAATTATTTTCCTCTCTATGTATTGCAGACCATCTCATATAAAAGTGGGGTTAACCAAAGGTATTAAGACTCAATTTTTTCTTACTTTAAAAACAAAAACAAAAAGAAATCAACACCATTGGTGGTATTTTTCAGCGATTTTCTGAAAACTGAAAGATAATATAGGAAATCTGACCACGATTTCGTGCTCAGAGGGCATAAATACAGCTACATGCAGGACCAATTAAAGGTTTTTTTCCAAAAACAGCAAATGTCAAGTTTTAATATGGTCAGAATATTAAAAAAGCCTTATTAAACCTCTACGGCTAACTCCAAATAAGATAAAATTTTTGCCAAGAAGCGCTCGATTTTTTATATTTGTCCAAAAATCTAGGTTATGTTTGTTACGTCACCTTTTTGCCATAATATTTATTTTGTTTGACAAAATAAACTAATACCTACATTAAATAAAATAAAATTACTTAAAAAACATAAAAATAGTATGTTACCCTTAATAACTATTTAAACGTAACTTTCCTTTAAAAAATATCCAAAGGTCAGTGACCCCTATTTACAGGTTTTAAAATTCTCTGTAACTGCAGTACTAATAACTACTTTTTTTTTCGCCCTTTCGGGGTCTTGGCGGGGTGCACTGCCACCTGAAGGCTTATTGTACCTTGACCCCTACTCCTTCCCATTCACACACCATTCATTCCATAACTTGGATGGTTGTTGCTCGGTCCGTTCGTTCACCCCCGAGCAGAACACCGCGTGCCGTTGCCTAAAACCGACAACGCCGGTCACCCATCCAAGTTATGGGCGCGCACTTCACTGCTTAACTCCGGAGATCGATGCTGCCGATACAACCGGAGCAGCCACAAGCGCGCCTTAATAACTACTTAATTTAACTATAAACAGTAAAAACTAAACATACATAAAAGTCCAATGACTAAAAAGCAAAAAAAAAAAAAACACCAAAACCGCGAAAAAACCTTCCAGTACGATTGTAAACAAAGGTTACGGGAAAAGATTAAGTCACAAAATTGAGTGAACATAGGCTTAAACGTGATCGAGCGCTCCTTATTAAAAAATATATTTTCCTTGTGCTAACTCTATATATTTGAAGGTATAGAACCTTAGCATTAGTTTTTTTGTAAATTAGAAAAAAACTTGACATTGGCACCATGTTAGATATGACATTGGTTGTTTTTGCAAAAAAAAACCTTCAATTGCATTTTTTTATCTTTGGATTATCCACGAAGGCTATAAGCCTAAATAACAAACGTACCGTGGGTGTCTTAAGTGAGGTAAGAGAGAGTTTGTTGATACGGGACTTAAATATTTGAAGATTTGGTGGGGAAGGAAAGACCGTCGCGGGCAGCAAGTTCCACATGCTATAAACTCTAGGGATAAAAGAACGAACAAAGTGGGAAGTTCGGGGCCTGTCCCGTTGGACCGAATAGGGATGCATACGTGCGGCTCCACGAGTTTCTCTGTTGGGAACAGTAATGGAGGTATTACAGCCATGTATAATTAATTTAAGGCGCTAAAAATGTTTGGATGACCTTGATATTTTAAACACGCTGTTAAAGTTGGTATATGAATAAACAATTCGTCACACTTAGTGACCATTTGGTGACCAATTCGGAGCTGTTTTTAAAACCTCAAACTTCACATCTTCGGCAGCTAAATCCATGACGCTACCTATTAACCAGGTCTAAGGTATACAGGGTGTTTCAGAAGTAGATGCTAATCTTTAAAAGTGTGGATACTTAAAATATTCTAAGAAGAAAAGTTCAAGGAAACTTAGGTCTTAAATGTCTTAACCTTTTATATACAGGGTGGTAAAAAAATATTTATTTTAATGAATTTCTACTTTAAACAATAAAAATATATGGGTATTAAATACCTAATTGGAATAATTTTACTCTTCTTTCTAATAGAACTAGAGATATTTTTTGTTTAAATTAGGTAAATAAGTTAACACCCGGTATATTAGGAAGTATTACAAAGTAATTAACTGAAGTAAAAACCCATATGGACATATGCCGTAGATCCGTAAAACGATAGAAACACTGGCCAGAGTTCCGTTATACTAAGAACGAATCGTCTTACATGTGGTTGCGCGGTTTTTATGTCAATTTGTTACTTTTGCTCCACTTCCTTTAATCCTTTTATTGCTTTACGTTATTTTTGCAGCTTTGAAAATTAACGACGTAGCTTATTACGCTCATAAATAATATAAACGGCTTATGTCGGCTTTTTGCGATTCTTGCACAATCTCTTGGAATATTGAGGCTAGCTTTAGCAACAATGTTTTTTAAAAATCATCCAACATGATACGGGATAAGTTGGAATAATTTATATCAGGACGCTTTTTTGCGATTATTTTTTTGCTTCCATTCCCATTTTTTGTTGAAAAACCTTTCAAAACAAAATCCCTAAAAGGTTGAGTCCTTTATATTAATATTAAAACCGCGACCACTAACTTTGAAAGATTAAATTATTTCAATAGTATAATATAACAATTTGCTGCCAATTCAACCCTTGACCCTCCCGTAAATCATCCAATTCCAGCTATTACCCCAGTTCGCCATAAAATGCCCGATATTATTTTTAAGGTAAAACTCATTAAGCGTATCCTTTCTTCTCTTTCTCGGCTCTTTCGAATTTCTTACGACACAGGTATCTTTCCGGAAAACTGGAAAGCTGCACGTGTTCAACCTATTCCCAAGAAAGGATCTAAATCTCTTCCATCTAACTACAGACCAATATCAATTCTCTCAGTTCTTTGTAAAGTCATGGAAAAAATCATTAATTCACAAATTCTTAAGTATTTAGGAAAACACAAAATTCTGCATGACAGGCAGTATGAATTTCGCCACAAAAGATCTACAGCTGATCTTCTTTTCTTCGTATCACACTGCTGGAATAAGTCTCTTGAGTTTCTAGGTGAGTCACAGATCGTTGCTCTTGATATATCCAAAGCTTTTGACCAGGTCTGGCATGCCGCAATCCTTAATAAACTTCCCTTCTATGGTTCTCCAACTAAACTCTGTAATCTCTTAATGATCCTTCACTTACAGAAAGGCTTTCCTCTCTTGGCCATCGTCGGGCTGTGGGGAATTTGTCGCTTTTTTATAGGTACTTCCATGGCTTCTGTTCTGAAGAAATGTCCAGTATAGTTCCTCCACTCACGGTTCCCAACAGAGAAACTCTTGTTGCCGCGCGTATGCATCCCTATGCAGTCCAATTGGACAGGCCCTGAACTTTCCAGGTTTGTTCGTTCTTTTATCTCTAGAGTTTCTAGAATGTGGAACCTGCTGCCCGCGGAAGTCTTTTCTTCCCCCAAATCTTCAAATTTTTAAGTCCCGTGTTAACAAACTTCCTCTTACCTTGCTTAAGACACCGTTAGTATTTAGGCGTTCAGCGTTCGTGGATTGTCCAAAGAAAATAAAAATTACTTTAACCTTTACTATTACTATGACCATTCGTTTCGTCAATATTTTTCCTTATTGTAATTTTTGGGGTCGAATATTGTTAAAAATTACAAAAGTGTATGTATGTATGGTGAGTGTAAATTAAAAGCTTTTGGAGGCACAAAATGCACATTTTTCTAATTTAATATTAACTTTGTCACAAAACAAACACATCTCGCAAAAATCCAAATAGAATTTCAAAAATATCCATATATCACAGAAAATATTACAATTCTTACGTGATAAAGATAACGTATGTCCTAAAAGTTTGGGCACACAATATTTATCGTTTTTTTTTTAATGAAGAAATTTATTTAAACACTAACTAGTTATCATAAATTACAACTCAAGACTTAACTAAACTATACTATCGAATTATGTGGAGTGGCCCATTCTGCTCTACCAGACGTAAATTTCTTCGAATGTCTCTCATGAGGTCCTGGACGGAATTCAGTTCAATTTCTCTTAATTTCTCGTAAATTCGCCGTCTTAATTGTTCCTCATTTTGTGCTTCCCAGCATGGTATTCCCTGCTCGCACTCCGCTATTGTTCTATAAATGGTTCTGCGTGAAATGTTTTCATTCTGGAATATTCGACAGATTTCAGCTTTGGGTATCCGCCCAACTAACTTGTAGATACTTTTTTCTTATTTCTAATTTATACGACATCTTAAAGCGAAAACTTTAAAATAAATAAATCTCAACTGACAGTAAATAAAGTAAATAAACTTTTGTTTTCAAAGGCAACTTGATATTATTTTGTTTTTGTTAAAATTAAAGACAATGAGTTTTGTGCCAAAACTTTTAGGACATACGTTATT
>JACEGR010010329.1:0-19631 GCA_014170235.1 Listronotus bonariensis
TAATAAAAAGATCATTTTTAACATAATTGGCTAAAGGCCTGAAAGAAATTAATAAATAAGAAGCAAAAAAACCATAAACAAAAGCGTTGGCTGAAGGCTAAGTATTGGACAACATCAAGTCCCACCAAACTATTAAAAAAAAATTAAACTATTCATACTAGTATACATAACAATATATACAATCACATTTGTGGTATCGTTGTCGACAGAGAATACTGAAAGGTTAAATTACTTTAGTAGATAAATTAATGTTTGATATAATAAAAGGCATAGCTTACTGCGCATCCGCTAACAAGTGAAGGTGTGAATATAAATTTAAAAAAAACTAATAAAATTTAATTATAGCTACTGCTTTAAACCATGAAAACAAAAGATAGTTATATGAAATTAATTAGTCAATTAAAAAAAATCATTTAATTAGTGCGCATGCCTGACATTTAAATAAAAAAATTCAACTGTCGAAAATGATAACACAAATAGAAAAGTAAAACCTTAATTTACTAAAAATTAACAGATCAATATCGAACACAATCAAAGTTCGATGCATAGCACAGCCCTACTTAATAATAAAAACTATAATTATTACGAAATAGTTAAATTAAACCAAAAAATCATTAAACTTTTATAAAGTTTCAACATTTTAAAGTTTAAAATTAATAAAAAAAATATTATTCAAACAAATTAAGCAACTGGCAATAATAATAACTACCAAAGATTAAAACTCAAAATTTAAGATCTGAAAATTATACGTTGCACATCAAATTAAGAACAATAAGCAATATATTAATTAAATATCATTAATAATGACAAGTCCCATTAAAAGGTGCCAACGTATAAGCAAAAAAAAGAAAAATCAATAATGAAACATAACACCCATACTCAAAATATACATAGATATCAGTAGGGTCAATTAAAAGGAAAATTAATTAACTAATTAACAATTATCATTAAGTATAACAATATTTAAAAACCCTCATTTAAATCTAATGACTTAAGCATTCCTATTTACAAAAAAACCATTGAACAGGTCAGACGGACCTTTAAGCCAATAGTATAGTTACTAATTGTACATCATAAGCCAGTGCCAGTTAAACTTTAAAACAAAAGATCTACATATTATGATCTGGTTTTGTTGCCTTATTTTTACTTAAAAATTTAAAAAAGATCGGTTAAATAAATTAAAAACGAAATATGTAAAACCAACGATATTGAAATAGAATAAAATAATTTAGAAAAATCACTTAGTAGGCTGCAGGTCTAATTAGAGTAAGTAATTAAGCGTTAAGCAAATTGGCTTTAGAATCTCTTAAATTTTAAAAATTTGATTTAGTTTCTGCCATACACAGATAAGCTCTAGCACAAGTACAATAATTGTATGATTTTAGAAAGCCTACTAAAAAAATATAATAATTATTTAAAATATAGTTTATTTTAGCAAAAAAATATGTGATTAATCTTAATACCTTAATTATATCAAAAAGGAAATTAACTGAAGTTATGCAAGTTATTTTTTTGGTCAGGAAAGGTGGGGCTTGCTAGAAAAAGCCCCCACTTTCGATACACTAAGATTGTGTCGAACACTCTTCGACATAAGTTTTATATTATTATAAAAAGAAATACCCAATTAATATAGTAAATTCTAAAAGCCAAGTTATATGCAGAGTAAAAAAATTAAAGGAGAATAAGGGAAAACTTACTTAAGATGTTGGGCGGCCTTACAAAGAACAGCAATAAGTTGGTCCAAAAAAAATCCTGCTTACACAGCTATATCTTGCCAAATAGCACCAAAAATAAATCACCAGCTGCTAAAACTAGACTTGACAAGAAATATTTTGAGGTCATTGGGAAAAATCCCTTTCGGATGATTAAGAAAAAATCGGATTCCCAAAGTACCTCTGACCCCTTAGCTGTTCAATCAAAAAGTGACATTTCTTGTCTCCAGCCGGCTTAACTCAGTCAAAAAATTTAGTACCAACTTCCAAAAAAAATAAACCCTAAAAGGAACGATTGAAATTTGCCCAACTTTCAGCCCAAGTTGTTCAAACCGTTGCTAATAATATAACGGCCACCCCCTTTAAAGAAAAAAAGAAGAACTTTCAAAACTTGACATAAACACCTGTCGACTAACCTTACTTTAAAAACTGATGTAAACAAAGAAAACAGCACGGAAAATGCAAAAATTTAGGAAAATACAGATAATTGGAGGCATAAGAAGGTTAAGAAAAAAGATAGAAGGAAGAACTACTTCTGGTTCTACACAGAAAATAATTACCAAACAAAATAAACACAATTGCAATTGTCACAGTGAAGTGCACCAGAGGTTTCCTTAAGTTAGACGAGGTAAAAACGATTTCTAACTTTATATTTTTATGCATACTGACTGCCCAAAACCACTCTATGTGGCATCTCGACAAAACATGAAAATCTTACATTTTTAGATAGAACACAAAAGAAGCTAAATTTCATCGAGAAGGTAACACTAAAAATTCTTATTCCAGAGGTTGGATTGGAGGAAAGAATGGTTTATAGGATTCTGATATGTGATAAAAGGTTTTACCAAGTAAAATAACCTAGTAAAGATACCTCATATTTAAAATAAAAAAATGATACAGGTGGGTAAAAATCCTTGATATAAAACTCTACGATGAAAACAAAAATGCATCACTAATGACAAAATCGAACCGTTACAATATCGATAAATTGGAAATCAAATAACGATAATTTTCATCGATATATCGATATATCAATAGCGAATATTTTTGATACTTGTGGTAAATGAAACAAAACTAAAAAAAGGTTTTATTTTACTTAAATTCTTAAAATTGTGGAAAAAGTTGGGTAGTTGTTTACTTATCGGACACCACGCCGATTTTCATGATTTTTGGCAAACGGGGTTTTTGGGCTGATAACGAATCTGACTTTTTAGTCGGCTACGGTTTGTTTTTAGGATATCCAATATCAAACTTAGATTTAAAAAAAACCTAACTTTAATTTACCCCATATACCCCTTCTCTTACACTAAATTCTTAAACTTTCTGCTAAATTCGCACTTAAGATTTCATTTTCACCTCTTAAAAACCCATTTTCCTATTTATTTATCACTTTTTCCACAAAATTGTTAAGCTCAGTAGCCATGTCGGCACCATGGCTACTCTGATTAAAATGATTGAAAATGAAGCTTTGCGATTTTATTGTAAACAGAAATACATAAATAGAAAAATGGGGTTTTGAGAGGAGAAAATGAAATATTAAGTGACAATTAGTGGCAAAAAGCATAGTTGGGCCCCCTTATCAGATTTTTTTATTTGAAAAAATATTGGATAAGCAAAATAGAAAAGGTCCTTATCTCTAAAATAACGCCCCCTTACAACATAGTACAGTATACTTAAACAAAAAAAAAAGGTCCTTACCCTCCTAAACCCTAGATTAGATTAGATTAGACTAGGAGGTGGATTGCATATCCTCCAACACTGCAACCTGCTCAGGTTTATTGTGTGTCCTCCGTCCTAAACCCTAATATGTACTTTATTTTGTATGAGGTCCCACATTTGGGGCATCCTCAACTGGGGGCCCGCCGCCCCCCTCCTCCCGCCTCCTCCCTCCATACGCTAATGATACCAAATGAAGTGGGAGTTATGGAGTTTAGTCTGAATATGTTCCTTCGTTGTCTTGAAGCTAGGCACTGCTCACAAATTGTTTGGATATGATGATATTGGCGGTTTATACTTCACAAAATTTATTGTCTTATTGTTTTTTGTCGGGGACAAATAATACATCTGTTTCGACTTTCTAAACTTCACACAAGTTGATATACATATTGCTCGAAACTGTAACGTTAAGGGCGCGTAGGGGTCACTTGACACAGCCGCAAAAAAGTGAAATTTTTGAATGAATGAGGTTGTTTCGTTGTGTTTGTCTATGAGCATATACCTAACTAGGTTTTTAAAAGGTACCTAGAGATTTTTGTTCTAATTGTAAAAAATCTCATAGTTATTACATAACTGACAAAGCTGGGGGTCAACTTGATACCCGCGCGCCTACTTAAGGGTTAATATATTAAACAGTTTAAATAAAAATAAATATTTATTACAAAGAAAAATGCTCTTTGCGTAAAAGAATATTTTGTTAAAAAAAAATTAATTTACTTGCGAAAAAAGTTAATCTTTTGGTTAGCACAAAATGCAAAACAAATTACATGTTTAAGCGCTTGGACGTTGACTTATCACACGGTACTCTGGTATTAAAATTAAGAGAAAATATAAGTTTCAAAAACAAATTTCTTATTACATATATTTTTTTTCTAAATTTAATTCAAATTTACATTAAATTAATTAAAATTGAATAATCATTTTTTTTACGCAAAATATACATTTTTGACAAATTATTTAAAGATGGTAAATTTTAATGCCCTAACTACTCCAAAGCCAACCTGATAATTTTCCACTCTACAAACTTTACTTTTAAATTTAAATTAATTATTTGTTTCTATAACAAAGTTTGTATAAACATTATGGTTTTCAAACTACCTGGCACGAAACTAAAATTTAAATATATATTTTTGCAGCTTGCCGCTACAAAAGCGGACGTAATTTGTTTTCTTGGTTTTTAATTAAAAAATTGTGCTAGGTAATGCAGCAGATTAAATGAAACTAATTATTCTTGAACTTTAATTTGCAAGCTTTAATGTTTTGTCAGGTTTTCTTTTTCATAGAAGCATGGAAAAATCAATTTTCTTTTATATTTTTTTACAAAACAATACTAATTATTTACAAATGGTTTTTCAAAAAAACTACTTTTAATTAAGTTTCCTTAAAAAAACTATTTTTTTTGTTATGGTCGTGCAGTAGCGGCTCGTCAAAGAAGGCAAGAGAGGCTTAGCCTTCTCATAAAATTTGAGGCTATTCATCGCAATAAATTTAAAGATATTGTCAAAACGTCCCGCCTTTTTATTTTCGTCGCAGAAAGTAAACCGCCGGAGAAGGCTAGCCTCAGTTGGTCATCGTTAGTGCTCGTGTCACTTGTGTATTTGTTTTTGTTTTAATTTAGTGATTTCGAATGGGCCGAGACTAATAAAAATATTTCGGTAAATCGTTTTAATGTTTCTTGATATTTGATTATAATTTTTGGTAATATTTTTAATGTGTTTTTAAAGTTGCAATTGTAACCTACACAGTTACAATGTATAGCACTATAGGCCCCAGGTACACGTAGTAGTAAAACTCGCTCCGTTTTTGTAGCAAATATACAGGGTGGCCCACCATATTCGACACGGTCTATAGCTCGATAACCATGGGGTTTAAAAAAGTAAATACTGGAGTATATACAGGTCGGATAAGACCACAGTATAAAATATTTTAGTCTATACAGGGTGTCTCAAAAAAGTGTACCGTATCAAAGTTATATTTTTTTAAATGGAACACCCTATATTTTATGACGGTTTTAAATTCTACTTTAAAAAATAACTCAAGTTTGTTTATAGTACTAAGTGTCTAATTTTATTCGTTTTTGTGATATTTGATGTTTATGAAAAATGCAGAGGTAAAATTAAATTGATTTTACTTTAACACTTTTAACACTTTAAACTGTAAAATGTGTAATAAGATAAGAAAAAGTCTGCCATATCATACCTAGGTCAAATCAAGATCAAATATTGTACAGGGTGATCAAAAAATAATTTCAATTTTCCAGAAAATCAAATAGCCATATCTCTCTTATTTTAAATGGAACACCCTGTATTTTTTTACGTCACATGATGACAAATAAAATACTCTTTCAAATGGTGTGTAGGTTGCCTATACCTATCTTTTGTGGTTTTTAGTAAAATCTCTTTTTACAAATTTTTAGTCCAAATGTTTATTTAAATTAAAGTTGGCTGTGACATAGCAGCCGTTAATATTGTTCTTAAGAAAATAACAACAACCATTTATTGATAACTAGTGTTTTAGTCAGTTTAAAAGAAATGTCAATGATTTTAAATAAAAACCCTTCTTCTACAACAACAAGATGATATAATACTAGTAGGATGTGAAAAAATGGTTTACTTTAGTTTTTAGGGTTAATTCTGAAAAATATTTCAGGAGAAACCATCTGATATCCTTAATAGTTGCTTTAAAAAATTTAACACAGTGATTATGGATAATGAAAGAAACGAGTTATAGGTCACAGAATGTCGTCATAACTGACCAGAGGCGTTATTAGGATTGTTTGAAAACACAAGTTTTATCATTACCACATTCAGCTGAAATAAGTGTTATTGGAAGTAGCATTATAAGCAACTAATGAATTGTTTTTATGTGAATTTTAAAAATAGTGGCAGATAATACAAAATCTTTTAATTTTGTGCTTTTTTCCAACAAATTTACATTTTGCAATAACGGCTTAGTAAATAGGCATAGCTATATCACAGCCTACTTACATTTAAATAGACATTTGGAATAAAAATATGTTAAAACGGAATTTACCTAAAAAGTATAAAATATAGGTATAGGCAACCTATACACCATTTAAAAGAGCATTTGGTTTGTCATCAGGTGGTTTAAAAAATACAGGGTGTTCTATTTAACATAAGAGAGATATTGCTATTTGACTTTCTAAAAAATTGAAATTATTTTTTGTTCACCCTGTATAATCTATGATCTCGATATGACCTACGTATGATAAGGCAGACTGTTCCTAATCTTGTAACAAATTTTAAAGTTTGAGGAGTTTAGTATTGTTAAAATAAAATTAATTTAATTGCGCCCTGCATTTTGAGAAAAAATCAAATATCACAAACGAATAAAATTAGACACTTGTTACTATTACCAATCTTAAATTATTTTTTATGTAGAATCTAAAACCGTCATAAAATATAGGGTGTTCCATTTAAAAAATATAACTTTGATACGTCACACTTTTTTGAGACATCCTGTATAGAGTAAAATAATTTTATACTGTGGTCTTATGCGACCTGTATATGTTTCAGTATTTACTTTTTTAATAACCCCATGGTTATCCAACTACAGACCGTGTCGAATATGGTGGGCCACCCTGTATATGTGTAGTATTTAATACTTTTGTAGTGAAACTTTATGTTACCGTTTTTAATACTACTATAATGTAGTCAAGATTCATATTTGGTTACTGTTGTTAGCTACTATCATTTATTTACAAAAAAATTAAAAAATCTGACGATATAGTCAATTGGTTGCTAACATATAATTTTAATTGTTGATCTTATGATAATAAAATTTACGTTATTAAAACTCTGGAAAGGATTCAACCAAATTTGATTTTAATAAAAGCGTCAAATAATTGATAAAATTGAGAATTTAATATAACTTATATATAATATTTTTAATTTTTAACAAAACTGTTATATTAGTAGAGAAAAGTAATATTTATTGACTGAGAAGAGTTCATCTATATGGAAATTAAAATTATTTGTTTTTTAATGGTTAGTTTTATACGTATAATTTTAAATTTAACCATAAATGCGGCAATACACAATTTTTTTGCATTTTTGCAAATATTACGTATTTTGCTTTAAGTAGGTACAGTACCCGAAAAAATTTACCGGCCTTTTCTGTGTGTATATACTCTTTATGACTTAAGCCTTTCCTTTTTCTAATGCACGAGCCGCCACTGACGTCGTGCCACTTCAAAACGTGTCTGGGCAATTTTTGCCAATGTTTGAAAAGAAGACTTTAAAGTAATGAATATGTGAGGCTGACGCGTTGACCTCTAGCCGCATACAGACGTGTATAATACTACATGCAACGCAACATGCAACGTAACATGCATGCATTGCAACAAAGAGTTTTTATGTCGTTGCTGCAACGTCCTTTGCAGGTTTATCCGCATTTGAAACGAACTTGTAGATCAACGAGGTTGTAGTTGTAGTACAAGATTTTTTTATTTTAACAATTCGCACCTTTCATATTATAGGGGCACAATTAAAAATTTTGTGAAATTGATAATAAATATCGGGTCGCGTTACTCAGAAATAAGATAGAGACACACAATTATGTTTGTGCGCCCCATGAATGGCTCTGTCTCTTTCTGTCTAGGGCATCATGCAAAGTAATTGTTTTTGTGCCTATATATCACAAAAACTCAATTTCACAAAATTTTTAATTGTGCCCCTATAATATGAAAGGTGATATATTACTTAATAGAAAAACCTGAAAACCAAAAGATGTAGTTGTTGATACAAAACTCAGCTATTTAATAAAAGAAATGGTTTTACATAATTTATTTCTCTTTATAACATTTAATTAAAGATTTTCTTTCCGACTCCACATTTAAACTTCGTTTTCCATTTTTCTTGCTCTGTCTTACACTTTAACTTAAGTGGAGGTATGCGTGTATACAGGGATATTTTTAAGTTGGTATTTTTCTTTTAACACTTTATAAAATGCAATAAAATATTTTTTTAGATAAAATTATGTCCGAAAAAGCTTTGTTTTCGAGATACAGGGTGTTAAAGTTTTAAGAAAAAATGGCTTTTTGTCACAACTTACCTACCACTCACATTCTTTTGACCAATACATTATATATTTTGCTATAAAAGTAAAAAAATACCAGTGGCGTTTAAACAAGATTTGTATTGATTTTTTTTCAAGTAAAAATAGTACTCCCCTGCTATTTTTGCTCCTATTTAATATTATTTTTGACATAATTATTTACTTTACAGTCAATTTGGTCTTAAGTCCGGTGATGGCTTAGCGTGTAAGGCACTAAGTCGTTCAGCGCACAACGAACGTGAGGTGGGTTCGAATCCTGCTGAGGCCAGATAGTTATTTATAAGTTGTTCGGATATTTAGTGGTTAGCTCAACACCAGACGGACAAAGTGCAAAATGTATCGACGCTGAAGGCCACCAAAGGACTAGGCCGCCTGAACACACTTTGCCGTGTCCTGCGCAACCGTAGATACCCGCACCCCACTCAGTTGGTAGGTTCAGTAGTACCCCCTGGGTGGGGACGAGGTCCTAAGTTCTCGCTCATAGGATAGGACCGTGGTTTGAAACCCACGTTAAGCTGTAGGTCCTGTCTGGCTGACATCACCCAGACGTAAAAAGACAGGACTCGGCACAATATGCCGAGCGGCTTCAGTGCACGGGTTAAGGTCTAATTTGGTCTTATGTTATTTTTCGTACGACAGACGGTTTTCGTTTAAAAAATAAAAGCCATTTTGATGCATGTCAAAATCACTAAAATCTAATATAGTGTTTTATATGTAAAATTTCTTTTTGTCTTCTATTAAAAACTATTCTTAAGTACTTACTTGTTTTTATTAGGTTTAAATTGCTGTAATGTAAGTGTTTTACCTTGTTTAAATCCAAATTAGACAAAAACGAATTTTAAATAAAAATACCCTATCAGATTTTAATGATTTTTCTATGAATCAAAATGCCTATAATTTTTTAAAAGAAAACTGTTCGTCGTACCAAAAATAACAAGAGGGCAATTTAACTAAAAAGTAAATAATTATTTTAATAAAAATAATAATTTAAAGAAAAAGCAGTGGCGTTCTCTTTTTTTATCATTACAAAATCTATAAAAAAATTAGTCCAGTGTAAATGTCTATTTTTGTAAATGTTTTCTTAGATGACAGTGTCCTGTTAAAAGTCCTACTACTTGTCTTTCCTTAGTGCGCCTTAGCTGAAGCACTTTAGTTTTTAGTTCCTTGGAACGATCGCCTAGTGTCTCCTTCGCATGTCTATGGCCGGGTGATATATGCCAACGAGCGAGATGTTGTTGTTAAGGCCATCTGCTTATCGTTATTTTCATTTCCTTTTTGGGACAGTCCGAGTACTGGCCCTTGATCGTTAAACCTTTTAGATGACCCAGCTTTTTCTAGTTCCACTTTTTTATTACCTTCTATTTCCAAGTGTCCAGGAACCCACAGAAGTTCTATCCTGTTGTTCCTGGTTGAGATTGTTTAGGCACTCTATTGGGATTTTGAAAGTTACAGGATAGAAATTCAAGGCTTTTAGAGCAGCCTGGCTTATATTCTCTTTAACACATGCGAGAATAGCTTGTATTTCTACCTGGTATACAGTGGCTAGCCTCCCTGGGAGAAGGCAAAAGTCGCTTTGGGCCCACTCCTTCATCCGTCTTTGAACCATTGGTGTACCTTGCAAACCCATATTAATATAAACCTTGCAAACTCATATAATATAAACTTTTTTTTATAATATATAAATAAGCCCTATATTTTTTTTCTCAGTTAGAAAATACCCAGTATATTAATCACAAAATCTAGATAGAAGCAATTTTAGACTGACCTTATTTTTATACCATCTTAGGGCTATCTGTAATACTTCTTAAAATATTTAATTAATTTATTTAAATAAATTGTATTATAAAATTATGATACTTCCAAACTAGCTACGTCTATTTCCTTTTATTTTTCTCCACAAACAAATCGTCAATATCACGAAGTGGCGATTGAAATTCACAAGAGTGCTTTTACGCGATTTTTTTAATTAAAATAAAATTAGGTAATTATAATATTTCTTTAAGTTTAAAGCTATCAAAATCTAACTTGTACCATAACGTGATATAAAGAAGCAACCTGTTTTAAGCAATATTATCAACTTTTGTCAATTTTTCTATTTTTTGAGAAATGCCACTTCGTGATATTGCAGACGAAATGCTTCGTTTTAAATAATGCTTCATTTTGAATCATAGTTCATTTTGAATAAGTGTAAATGAAAACCGTATCATTTAATCAATATGAGCCATGTGAATAACGACGAAAGCTGAGAAGTTGCACTACCAATCACGCGGTCGTATTCAATTTACGGTAAATGGATTTTCCGACGCCTTCTTCGATGCGGCATCATGCATCCGGAAGTTTAGCTGATAACATCAAGGCAGCCGAGATGTGACTTAATTTTGCATTCATTTGTCAGTAAAGTGTTCAGAAAGGACACAAAACATTTTAAAATGTTCGAATATGTTATTGAAGTATGCTAGATATTTTGAATTAAAAATTTTATAATATGTGCAGTAATGAAAGTATCGTTAAAATTTAGCAGTTCGCTAGCTTAATGATTAAATTAGCAACAGAGCATTTTAAATCTACTTATAAAAATTATTTTGTTTAAAATTTTTTAAGAATGTAAAAATATATGTCACAGTATCAAGGAAGCATTACATATTTTATTTACAAACAATTACTTAACTAGATACTTTAGGTTACGAATATTGCAAAACTTTTTAAATATGACTTTACAACTGCTTGTCACATTTTATTAATATATTTTGTGACCTATACTGGTTTGGTCACCTTGACAAAAGTCAATGGTTATATGTTCTTGTTTGGTTTCCTGAAGGTATACATATAATTCTAAGTGGATTTATAAAGTATGTATTAGTCTCAGGTTTAGATAGGGAATAAAAAATAACTAACTACAGATAACCATGACTCCCACCTATACTCTATAATAATAACAGAACACTTGTAATGCAATAAGGCTAATAATGATTTAGAAGTCTATACACATGGGTTTTAGGTTTTATTAAAATTCGCATTTGGCTAATGCACATTACAGCACTCGTGTAAACTTAAAATATGTCATCTGTCTATATTATTAAATTATATGCTCACCTTTAGGGTACCAAATAATTATAATTTTTTTGAGGTAAACAAACAAGATTAAAAAAGGCTAAAAGAGGTAAAATGGTGAGGTGCCCAAACAAGAACTTTCTAAACAATAAAACACCATATTTTGTTACTTTGCATAGACTCAAAAAACGATAACATTAAAGTCGAAATATGCAGAATGGACCTTTTGCCTGAAACAACAGCCTGTATATTTTAATTTGTTGTAACAAATAACACAAAATAAATATACGAAAAATGTTATTGGTATATTTTACTTTAACCTTGGAGGTCCAAAAAACGAGACGAAATAATGAAGGTGAAGCCAGACCTAACGAACTGTGGTCTGTAATCCCTAGATATAATAAACGTCTAACTAAACGAGCAACAGGGTCAACCCTATATTCTACTTGTTTTGTTTGGGATAAAGTTTAGAGGTTGTAAACCGTTTTTAACAAAAAATTAAGAGTAAATTGAAAATACTTTGTTCGTTATATTGTTCTGTCCAAGACTATAAAAATATAATATAAAAATTTAGTCCTAAATAAATTATTAAAAATCATGTGATGTCTAATCCTATTAGGATATATTTACATGCACTAGTTCCCTGCTTAATTTATACCTACTAGTTTATAACACACTAAAACTCAATAGGAAGCATCAAGCTGGCATTACGTGTATATGGTGTTTACTTTACTCTTTACTGCATATTAACTTTGAAAGACCATACTACTTATTTTTTTAGAATTAAGTGGTTAAAATTATTTTAAACATTTTTTTCTTAAAAAATAAATATATTTTAAGCAATAAATATCCTGGCTCTTTTACAATTAAAATATTTTTACATTGAAATTTAAAATACCTTTACAATTTTATTCGGGAATATACATAATTTTTAAATCTGTGATTGTAAATGAAAGTTTGTGAAGCATATATTCTTAAGTTGTGTTGTGAACTCTAATAGAAAATTAAAACCAAAAAGGAAATAAGATGGGTTCATATTTAATTCATTATGAAAGCGATGCCGCCAAGTACACAAAAATGATAAAGTAAAGAAACCCTGTTGTGAACAATGATTTATTGCAGCAAAAAATATTTAACCCGACGAGTTTCTAGTACCACGCCACGTGCCACCGGTTTTATAGTAGTACAGAGGCGAAATAAGAGAATGTTTAGTAAGTAGGTGATACGTGGTTTAGCAATGTTTTTTTTAATTAATCTAAAAATATGTGATCAGACTCTGTCCGAGGCTATGTGCATTCGAAAAGGTTTGTTTACTTTATCATTTTTTGTGTACTTGGCGGCATCGCTTTCAGAAAGAGTTAAATTTAGACCCATCTTTATCTGTATCTGTGAGTATTTCTTTTGTGTGGAAAATTAATTTCCAAGAAAAGGTAAGGTTGGTCTCTGTACCCTGTAAATAGACTTTATCCAAAAAACTCGATTGTTTATTTAAACAGAGCAAGAAGTTGGCGAATTTTAAATAATATATTACCAACAAGTGCTTTAAAAGTGCCACTTTCCGCACGCGATTGCAGTTGGCCAAAGGACGTGCAGCGATGTTTAATCAGGCAGTTAAACGAGCGTATAGAAAACATAAAACCATTGTGTCTTTTTTTTCCACAGTGTCACCTTATACCCTTTTTCTACTCAGATGGTAGATGTACAATTTGTTGCATTTTCCAGGCCAAGAGCGGATTGTGGTTTTTTGGTGCGGAAATATTGTTGCGGCCCACAAAAAAATAAGTGGCGTGTGCTGGGTGTCGGACCCACCTAGTCGGTCGTATTTTTTCCCGCTTAACATGAATCTGAAGTCAAAATTGGAGGTCAAACTGCAAAAAACCAAATTGCGGGGACCAGGGGGCACTGGCATTTTTTATTGAAAGGGGTTATGTAGCACCTCATTTCGAAGGCCCTTTGATGCTCTATTTAACGCCACTTGACTTTAGATTCGTGTTTAGCGGAAACAATACGCCCGACACACACTACCTATTTTTTGTGGGCCTGATGTGTAATTTTTAAAACAACTGTTAATTAAATAAAAGCGTTTTTAGTTATAGGAAGTTAATGATACTATTGCATAGAAAGCAAGAGTAATTTAGTAAAACATGTCATTTTAAATTGACTTAAGACTTTTAAAGGTCTGGCTACACATAACCGTAATGAGCCCGCAGCGTAGCTCAATCGTGCGCATCACTTGTGAAATGTAGGAGGAAGCGGGGCAATTTATTATTAAACGTACAATTTTCCAATAACGTATAAAAAAATTAAAATATTTTTGGTACTTAATTGCGAATATTTTTATATAATCTTTATTAAACTGAGCTGATCTTACAGGAACTCTTCACATGGATTATGAATTTCCTAAAAACATAAATATGTTTAATCAGGGCTACTGAAAAAAAAATAATTATGCTAAAAAGAGGGTAGAGAATTTAGAAAGCATATTTAGGAACTTACATCGTCTCGGAAAACCTAGACCAAAGAATAATTAATTTTATTGCAGTAACTGATTTTTTATTATATTTTAAGCATTTTTTATTACTAGCCGCAGAGTCATATTGCTATGCTGATTCGCTTAGTTTTGTAAGATATAGGTTTTGGGTTTATGCTGGGTCCCAATGGAAAAACATAGGGGACTTGGGTAGTAGATTCCGATGTATTAAGCAGTACGAAATAAATCTTATGTTACCGATAATTCGAACGTTTTATTATTGTAGTCTTTAAAGTTGGGATAAGTTAAGTTATTAATATGTATTTATAAGTTTCTAATACTATATGATATTTGATCGTATAATAAACAGTAACAAACAAAAAGGTTAAAACAGTTTTACCTGCACTTAAAGTTTGGAAAAAGAAACAATCTTATTTTAGTTAAACAAGGAGCCTCAGTTATAATATTAATCCATAATACCAAAGAGTGAGCTTTAAAAAATGTATATATTATTTGGGGCACAAAATTTTTTGGAATTTATCTGCCTCACTTTCCATTAGCATTGTTAACCCCGGACCGGAACAGACTTGGTGCAATTATTTGTGGCCAGACCTTAAAAAACAATACATTGTAAAAAATAATAATATTTATCAGTTAAGAATTTGTTTTAACTGAAATTTATAAAATAGTTAATAATAATAATAATACTTAAAAAGTGGATTGATTCATGTATACCCATTTTGAATAACTATTTACTTAATACAGGAATAGCTTCTTTTGCACGGAGTACCTTAATTTATCTAAAAAAAAGAGCCATTTTCATATTAAAAATCTAAGTTTTTAGATTTTTATTTAACCTATTGTCTATTTTATAAACTTCTAATAGATCAGAGATTCTGTTACATACATGCCGGTAAATTTTGTCCAAATGGGCCCCGTCCATTTTCTGCGTTTCTCCTAAATTGTTCAATGTCTTTCCCTCTTCTGCAAACTTTCATATATTTATTTTTATTTAGGTTATATAAAAAATTTACTTACTATACAGAAAAGGCTGCAACCCCTTAACATAGATTCAATAGCTGCCGCTTAAAATTATTTTTATCATAATTCAATAAAATAGGTTCTTAACGAGACTAACAGACGTAAACTGATTCCCTGGTTGCGTCTAAAAAATGTGAAAACCATTTAATTACAAAATACTGTTGATCTGACTAAAAATGAAAAAGACCATTTATTAAAAATGAAATGATGAAAGGTCTCAATTTAACAATATTTTTGTAAAATTAATTTACTGGTAAAGATACACCTTTAGGTACCATTACCAGGTAACAAAATAAAAATAGTAAAGAAAATGTTTAGCCATATAATAGGTTTTTTAAAACTTGTTTTCTGGAAGTTTAAATTTAAACAAAATATTATTTGACTTTTCAAAATAAAGTTATTTAATGACACATTTTAAGAAAATTAAACTTTTTATATATTCTAAAGAACTATTCTACCCTTGCATAATACAATAAAAATTGGGATTATTTTAAAACAAATAATTTATTATAAAATCAATATTTTTATTTGGTTTGTATAAAATTACTTACTATACAAAGAAGGCTTTCAACCTCATAATAACATAGTTTCAAGGGCTTTCAACCGAAACTATTTTAATATAATCCAACAAAATAAGCTCTTAACGAGACTGCCAGACGTAAACTGAACCCTTGGTCGCGTCTCAAAAATGTGAAAAACTTTTAATTAAAAATTACTGATGATCTAACTAAAAATGTGAAGAACTCTTTAGTAAACACGACTTTAACAATACTTTTGTAAAATTAATTGACTTATAAAAAATAAACATTTATTTATCAGGACCAGGTAAAAAAATAAAAATAGTAAAGATAACTTTTAGCCATAACACAAGTTTTTTATATCGTCTGTTTGAATTTGGTAAACAATTGGCCAAATGATTCTTTATGAGTGATACTTAAACAATTTGGGACTTCCATTGTCTTTATTTTAACTTTTCACACAACTTCTCCAGAATAAAGTTATTTAAAAAGTAATTTTCAGAAAATTGAACTAAACTGCTGCTCAATTTAACTGCAACTGGATTTTTTTGGTAAATTTCAAATCATTATTACTCTTAAATAAAATGCAATAACAAAATGCGGCTTTTACCGTTTTGTAGGATAACATTTTTGGAAAAAATGGCTATTTCACTTTGAGTAAATTTTCTCTTGTTTTTATTCTACAGGGTGTAATAGAAAAGTGAATTTGGCCGAAGATCACTGACCGAGCGGACGCGAGGAGTGGTCTTCGATATGAATGGCCTTTCTCACGACGCCCTATGGGGTCGGAGCCATGGGATACGTCGTAATAGAAAAGTCCGTTTTTTACAAAAACTTTATCAAGAGCGACTTTCTACAAAAAAAATAGTTTTTAGTTTTTAATTATATAGTGTTATTCAGTAGACTATTTTGAAAAAACATGTTTGTCAGATTTTTGATATCCGCTCCATTTTTCATGTTATAATTTTTTTTCAAAAAATTGATTTTTTTTCATATTGTACTCCCTGTATTTAACAGTTTATCACAGCGATTAATTTTTTCAGATAATTTTAAATGTACATAAGTACCCTTTTAAAACTGTATTAGAATTTTATTTCTAAAAAAATTATTAACGCGTCAGTAGCGTCGCAAATGTAACTAAATTGTATTTTGGTAAAATTTCAATTCCCAAAGTTTCTCTGAGCACCACATATTCTGTATTTACGATTTTAATTGTTTCTCTACAATTTTTAGAAACTACGGACATTTATCTCGGGACGGTTTTTTACTTTTTTAAAAAAGTCATCAGTGGCGTTGATATAATTTTTCTTCTGAATGCTCTTTTTACTTACCAGAGGATTATTGCATGGAAGTAATAATTTGTAATTCGGGTTATTTTAGAGCATTTATCAATTAGCTTAAAACAAACGTTAACATTTTTTTAAATCTTAGTAATTTTAGAAAAAATATACAGGGTGTTTCGAAAAATTAAAGCTTCCACATTTGTATTTTTTTTAATGAAAAGCAGGGTGTGAATCCTTAGATTATTTTTAGAAGAAAGTTCAAATAAACTTATGTTCTGACTGTCCTAACTTTTGAGATACAGGGTGTGAAACTTAAAAAATATATATCTTTTTTATAATAACTGTGATACCACTCTACAAATTTTAATAAAATTTTGTACATAGCCACTACACATTGGGGGCATTTTTAAAAGTAAAATATTTTTATCTTTTTTCAGTGGCGTTCGAGCGGGATTTAAATTAAATATTTTTTAAAGAAAATAATTGTACGCCACTGCTTTTTTGAAACAAAAATTATTCTTAAATTTTTTTTTACTTTTAAGCAAATTTGATATCATGTTATATTATTCCTTTGCCCGACGAATAGTTTTTACTTAATATAATATGAAGCATTTCTCGGCATGTTCATATATTATCAAAATTAATACAAATGCCTTATTGGTGTTTTGGTAAAAGTTTATTTTTTTTTTTAAACGCAAGTACCTGAATTTAAAATCTCTAATCTAATCTCTTCAAATCTCTTTTATCCAACTTTTAAAACTCTGTTATAAGAACTTCCTGCCAACATCTTTGGTATATTCGTGAATCACTTAAGAGACTGTTGTAGATCCCGCTCACTAGTTACATAGAGGTTTAGGTCATTATTATTATTCTCTAAAAGATCCAACACGACGTATTCCATGGCTCCGACCCCATAGGGCGTCGTGAGAAAGGCCATTCATATCGAAGACCACTCCTCGCGTCCGCTCGGTCAGTGATCTTCGGCCAAATTCACTTTTCTATTACACCCTGTAGAATAAAAACAAGAGAAAATTTAGACAAAGTGAAATGGCAATTTTTTCCAAAAAGTTATCCTACAAAACGATAAAAGCCGCATTTTGCTATTGCATTTTATTTAAGAGTAATAACGATTTTAAATTTGCCAAAAAATTTCCAGTTGCAGTTGAATTGAGCAGCAGTTTATTTATATAATATGAAGAACTATTCTGAGCTTGCATATTATAATAAAAGTTAAGATTACTTAAAAAAATAACTAATTAAATATAAAAGAATTGTTTTAATTTAGGTTGTACAAAAAAATTAACTTAATATACAGAGAAGGTTGTAACCTATGTTTAGTAGTTGCAACCTTCTTTGTATAGTAAGTAAATTTTTATGTAACCTAAGTAAAAATAATAATTTAATATTTAATAATTCATCTCTTTATATATGTTTAAGCCAAGTGTTATTAAACTATTCGTTTCTTGACTTAGGACTTAAATCTTTAAATATTCTAAAACTTTTTCTCTAAAAGAAAACCATAAATAAAATTAAAACAAAATTAGCTTAATAATAATTCCTTTTTTAAGTCCGTTAGCGGTCTTAGTAAGCTTTTTACCTTTAAAAACCTATAAATGCGAAGGTAGCTTTTAAACCCCTTTTTTGGTTTTATTAATATTACTTCTGGTACCAGATGCCACCAAGTTGCTTATTAAAATCTGCAGTTTTGAAAGACGTCGCTAGTAAAATAATTAAAATTCAGCAATACCCGCATAAAATACCTTTCGCGCTAAAAGGCTTTAGAATTTCTATATCCACGGAAATCCTAAAAATTTTATAAAGTGGAAAACTTGGTTTAGAACTGCGAGGAATTTTCCAAGGAAAATGAAATATTAAGTGTGTTTTATAAATGGAAATGAGATATTAGTTTCGTGAAATATCGGTCTTAAGTTTTCATTTATTTTTATGCGGTTATGGTATTCGACTTAGCCTGTATGAAATATTAAATTTTAATTATGCTGTTAAAATATTTACACTGTAACTAAAATAATTTTATACTTTGTATGTCGTTGAATGTCGCTATTTGTTCACGTGAATTTTATACTAATTTTTTTAAATCTGTGATAACTTTTTCAAGCGTTTTCTTTATTAAGTGTGTACAGGGTGGCGCCTTTCGTTGAACTTGCAGGGTATAGCGAAAACTAAAAGAGATAGAACAAATCTGATTGCACAATTGAAGCAAATTAAATGGTAATAGCAAATCATGGCCAACCTGATTCGTTTTGGATATAAGAGTGTTTTTCGCAACTTTGTCAATTTGGCCAGTTGTTTATTTTTTTAATGAAACATTCTGTATATTTTATCACCAATAGTAAGGTATCCTTAAAAGCTGTAAAAATTCCGCACTAAATATATTTAATTTAATAAATTAATTTTTAATAGTCTCGGAAATATAGCCAACGTCCAGAATCCGATAAAAATATCATTTTTAAAATAAACCACCCTGTATATTTTATCACCATTAGAAAGACATTTCAAAGACCTTTAAAAATTAACCATATTTAAAATTATTTTTTCCAATTTCGGAAATATGAGCGCCCAAATCTTAATACGTATACATATCTACTATTTTTGAGTTTATATGGTCATATTTGCAAAACTATAAAAGATAAATATATTAAATGTGGTATTTTTTAAACAAATCATTCAAACAATTATATAATATACAGGGTGTTTTGTTAAAAATAAATCTAATGATGATCATATTTCTGAAACTATTAAAAAT
>JACEGR010010330.1:0-19616 GCA_014170235.1 Listronotus bonariensis
ATTTTATTTAAAATTGATCTAAAAGTTAACTTTATCTCAACTTTTTGCGGATCCGCGTCGAAAATGGCGGCAAAAGCATTTTAAATTTGCACTAACCAATCACAACGCTGAATTATCATCCGCGAGCGGAAAACCGCTCTCATGGATACCGGCTTTAAGCGTTTTAGATTAAAAAAAAAAGTTTAAATAATTTTTTGTCCTAAATGTCCTAACTCTTAAGATACAGGGCGGAAAAAAACCTTATTTTTTAAAGCTTTATTACCCTGTATCTAAACAACATGTTAGTTTGTTTTTTTAGACATATATTTAGGGTGATTCCAGAGACAAGAATGAGACGAGCAACCAAAAGTAAATAAATTATCCGAGAGAGAGATAGCTGCTGGGCCTTCCTTGTCTGTCTTCAAGGCAGGTAAATGCAGATGGCGCGTGAGTCGACTTTATCGTTTGCCCGCCAAATTCAAATTATATAGCTGTGCTATTTTTGCCCTTAATGTTAGGTACTTGTTTTTGTTTCCTATTAATATAAAATATTGGGGTTTAGTTCAATAATTACACACACCTTATTAAAAATGTCATTTATTTGGTTTTTATAAAGATTTTTTCTTACAGATAACCATGTCAATATTACCTTAAATTATCTGTTGAAAAGCACAAATTTAATATATACACTGTGGTCACTAATAAAAGTCAATATTCAAAGTCCAATTAAAGGTTAAAAACCACGAAACACACAATAAATCACAGAAAATGTAAACAAACTGTCCAAACAAATCGGCCATTGAAAAATATTAAACACAAATATCGAATAACATTTCGGCGTGACTGCCCGCTGCAACGTTGTCAAGTTAAAAATATTAGATGTGAGCCAAAAGGACATTAAAGTTTACATGCAGAAATTGTAAACAACTTGGCAACCAGGGCAAAGCGATGATTGCTCCATCTACGATAGCCTGCCATGATGAAAGACAAAGACATATTTATTGGAACTTGCGTTAAACCAGAAAGAGATAAATACAATCGACAAATTGTTAGGATAAGTTACTCGTCTCATTCTTGTCTCTGACTGGTCCTAACAATTAGTCCATTGTGTTTATCTGCTTCTGGTTTAACGCAAGTTCCAATAAATATGTCTTTGTCTTTCATCATGGCAGGCTATCGTAGATGGAGCAATCATCGCTTTGCCCTGGTTGCCAAGTTGTTTACAATTTCTGCATGTAAACTTTAATGTCCTTTGACTCACATCTAATTAAGAGAAAGAAAATATACCATGAATCGAATATTTTTAACTTGACAACGTTGCCGCAGGCAGTCACGCCGAAATGTTATTCGATATTTGTGTTTGATATTTTTCAATGGCCGATTTGTTTGGACAGTTTGTTTACATTTTCTGTGATTTATTGTGTTTCGTGGTTTGTTACCTTTAATTGGACTTTGAATATTGACTTTTATTAGTGACCACAGTGTATATATTAAATTTGTGCTTTTCAACAGATAATTTAAGGTAATATTGACATGGTTATCTGTAGGAAAAATCTTTATAAAAACCAAATAAATGACATTTTTAATAAGGTGTGTGTAATTATTGAACTAAACCCCAATATTTTATATTAATAGGAAACAAAAACAAGTACCTAACATTAAGGGCAAAAATAGCACAGCTATATAATTTGAATTTGGCGGGCAAACGATAAAGTCGACTCACGCGCCATCTGCGTTTACCTGCTTTGAAGACAGACAAGGAAGGCCCAGCAGCTATCTCTCTCTCGGATAATTTATTTACATTTAGTTGCTCGTCTCATTCTCTGTCTCTGGTGGTTCGTTTTAAAATGATAAAAATTTATAATTTGTTGATATTAAATAACGAATGACTTAATTAAATAAAACCATGCCAATTATTGTCACTTGCATATAAAACGATTTTATATGCACAGATGATTAAATAAAATTAAATTAAGAATTAATTTAATGAACATAATTCAAGCCAAGACGCCCACTTAATTTACTACTTGACCTGGTAAATTGACGCCTCTTACTTTCGTGGTACTGGGAACACTGGTACTACAAGAACAGAGCAAATTGCATCTTGGGAAAGAACATAAAATTAATTAGTCGTATACAGGGTTATCTGCGGTAAAAATCTGGGAAAGTAACAATAGAGACATTTTGCACCTCTTAAAATAACAGACGTTTTTTGGCCTCCTTATGGTTATCGTTATTAAACATAACGATTACGGCAGCTATTTTAGACAGAGATTTTGCAGCCTCTTTTAAGAAATATATCTTGCGTCTGCGCTTTCTGACACATAACCTTATTTTTGCCTGTGGTTCACCGATTTTCAAGTTAACGAAAAATCAGTATTTACTTTTATTCTTCATAAGATATAAATTGATATTTAAATATATGCAAACCCTTCTGTTGATTTCATTTTTTAAAGTAGATGAACAATACAGTATAAGCATTCTTGATTCTATTCAAAGAAGAGCTATTCGTCTCATTAATGATCCTTCACTTACAGAAAGGCTTCCCTCTCTTGCCCATCGTCGGGCTGTGGGCGATTTATCGCTTTTTATAGGTACTTCCATGGCTTCTTGCTCTGAAGAATTGACCAGTATAGTTCCTCCACTCACGGTTCCCAACAGAGAAACTCGTGGTTCCGCGCGTATGCATCCCTATACAGTCCAACTGGACAGGCCCCAAACTTCTCACTTTGTTCGTTCTTTTATCCCTAGAGTTTCTCGATTGTGGAACCTGCTGCCCGCGGAGGTCTTTCCTTCCCCCTCAAATCTTCAAGTATTTAGGTCCCGTGTCAACAAACTCCCTCTTACCTCGCTTAAGACACCCACGGTACGTTAGTATTTAGGCTTTTAGCCTTCGTGGTTTGTCCAAAGATAAAAAAAAAAAAAAAAAAAAAACACAAAAAGTAAGGTTAGGTTTGGTAGTAGAATAAAAAGCAATTGTGCCAGATTGTAACATCTAAATTAATTACTGATTTAGAATATCCGTAAAAGTGCAAGTCCGTTTTAATTTCTAAACACTATTTGATTTTTATTACTGCTATAGATTTTTCGCTAATTAGAGCCTATGTATAAATAATATTTTAATTAATACGGCATTAAAATTTTAACCTTTTAAATAATTGATATTAAAATTTCTACAATCTGGCAACCACGCAGTTTAACAATATCGATAACGATAACGATAAGCTTTTTCGGTATTCATCCGTAATTAAAGGAGTCCGGTATGGTTAATAACGATAACTGATCATGTTTGCGTTACTGCGCAGTCTCAGAATAACGTTAAACACAACGGAATTGCAAATAAGGGGGTGTCTAATATGTTTTTTAAAATTTTGAAGCTAGATTTATGGGTTTATTCCCGTTTGGGAAATTCTCGTCTCGGCACCTAAAAAAAATTTTACCTAATCTGACCTTTTTTTGTTTGGACACCTTGGCAAAAATGTATAATAATTATCTCTTTCCGTTTAGTACCCCAAAGGTGGGAATAGAATTCTTTAGTAGATTTATAAAGTGTGTATTAGTCTTGCGTTTAATTAAGGAATTAAAAAAAAGAATTTGCTTTTCAGAACTAACCATACTCTGTAATAATAACAGGTAAAGCAATAAGATCGTCACCGATTTAGGAGTCTTTACACATGGGTAAACTGAGAATGGATATGTTATGTTAATGAATTATTAAATTATACATTTGTATAACTTTAGGGTACCAAACCGGAAGAAATAATTATACATTTTGTTCAGGGGACCAAACCAGAAAAAAAAGGGTCAACTCGGGTAAAATTTTATTAGGTGCCGAAACAAGAATTCCCCAAACGGGAAAAACACCGATTTATGTGATATTGATATTTATATGACAAATATTTGACGTTTCCGGACTTCTAGTTATAACGAAAGCACCTATTTAATTTAAATGAAAAGAAATAGGCTTATTTGAGACCGGCTTATCTGCGACCGATTATTAAAGAGCAATAAAACCGATCTATAAGTGACCTATGGATTTAAACAATGGTAAACCCCAACAGGGCATAAGCATTGTTGCCAAGTTGTTTATAAACTCTTCCCATCCAGTTGTTTTCTCTTTTGTGAAATATTTTAAAAAGTAAAAAAATTAGATACATTTATACTTAATATTATTTATTTATTGCATATAGGGGCCTACAAATTTACCTAAATATAGAATACAAGAATATACGTTTTTTTTATCTTTGGACAAACCACGAAGGCTAAGAGCCTAAATACTAACGTACCGTGGGTGTCTTGAGCGAGGTAAGAGGGAGTTTGTTGACACGGGACTTAAATACTTGAAGATTTGGGGGAAGGAAATACCTCCGCGGGCAGCAGGTTCCACAATCTAGAAACTCTAGGGATAAAAGAACGAACAAAGTAGGAAGTTCGGGGCCTGTCCAGTTGGACCGTATAGGGATGCAACGCGCGGAACCACGAGTTTCTCTGTTGGGAACCGTAAGGTGGAGGAACTATACTGGACAATTCTTCAGAGCAAAAGCCATGAAAGTACCCATAAAAAAGCGATAAATCCCCACAGCCCGACGATGGGCAAGAGAGGGAAGCCTTTCTGTAAGTGAAGAATCATTAATGAGACGAATAGCTCTTCTTTGAATAGAATCAAGAATGCTTAGGGTTGTGGGGGACACATATAAAGTGTATAAATTTGAAGGGGAAAAATACTTTTTGGCTTGAAAAGAGAAATCCAAGCTTTTTTGAGGCTGCCAGCAGCTATAGATATTGCAATATATGTATGTGTGTATTCGCCTTAGGTTTAATTAAGGAATTAAAAAAAGGCTTTGCTTACCAGAACTAACCATTCGTAAGTGTGTATTAGTCTTGGGTTTAATTAAGTACCTTTTCTGATTCTAAGAAATATCTCTAATAGTCCACCTACATTTTGGCAAGAGTGCGTCTTAAATTTAATGTATCTATTCTAGACCCACCAGGTAGAAAAATGGGGGTTTGAAAAATTCAGTGCTAATGCGCCGATTTTATTATCGGTCGCAGATAAGCCGGTCGCTGTTGGGCCGACACCAAATGAAACACCCTTTATATTATTACATTTTTGCGCATGATTCTAAGCAAATTTTATGTATAATGTCTTATATCACCCGTGTTTACATGCCAGTATTCGCGTTAGACTGTCTCTTTTCCACGCATTGCCTATATGCATAATTGACTGATTGATTGTGTATGTATACAGGGTGTTTCCCAATTGCGGTTAGAAAATTTAACGCAACGTATTCCTGAGCCAATTTTATATACCAATTAATATAAACATAAGTCCTCAAATTTTTCGTTTCCAAGATATAGATAGGGTGTTAAACTTTTCAAAAACCTAAAAATTTCTAAAACACTTTTTTTTTTGTAAAATTTGTTGGACTACTTGTAAATCATGTTGAATTAAGTATTTGTTTTAGTTGAAACATAATTGCTAATAAGTAGGTATCTTAATTTTAAAAAATCCTTGGTAATTTTCTAGAATATACGGTGGTTTTTGGGGCGCTGATCACGAATCTAAAAGAATCTTTTGGCGGAAACGTTTCGTTCTTGAGATATTCATCATCAGACTCGAAATTTAAACTAATCCTATTTTTACAATATTTCCCTTCTTTTGCACACAATTCTTGATTTAAAGCTAAAGTGGCACACAATATTTGATTTTCACCTTTTAAAACCCCGTTTTTACGTATTTTGCATTATTTTGCATTAAATTGCATAGGTATACTTTGAATCATTTCAATCCCAGTGTGCCATGAAGCCCTATGTGTATGTATGATTGCCGCATTATCAAAAAAAACCACGCAATTTATTGCAAAAATAATGTAAAAAACGTAGAAAAACGGGGTTTTAAAAGGTGAAAATCAATTATTTTGTGACACTTTAGCTTTAAATCAAGAATTGTGTGTAAAAAAGAATGGGGTATATAGTGAAAATGGCAATAATATTAGCTAATATGCGTCCCACGCCGCCACTGCTGCACACTAATTAAAATTAGTTTAGGGCTAAATAAACTACCTATTTTAACAAAGAGAGACTTTAAAATCGGATTTTTAAGATAATATTAAAAACCCGATTTTATTTTTAAAGTATAACACCCCGTATATTAGAAATAAAAGCATTTTCAGACCTATGTTTATATTA
Source organism: Listronotus bonariensis (assembly GCA_014170235.1). Classification (NCBI taxonomy): domain Eukaryota; kingdom Metazoa; phylum Arthropoda; class Insecta; order Coleoptera; family Curculionidae; genus Listronotus; species Listronotus bonariensis. The sequence continues at coordinate 6,169 of JACEGR010010330.1, forward strand.
ACTTAAAAAAAAATAAGGACGTATTATTAGTTTGCTTATCGAAGACCACGCCGATTTTAATGATTTTTTGCATACAGGGATTTTTGCGGCACTGATCACAAATCTGAAAGAATTTTTTAGTCGGCAACATTTCGTTCTTGACATATCCTCTCAGATATCCTTTATCACACCGATCAAACTTAAAAAGTAAATTTACACTATTTTTACTTTATTTTCCTCGATATTTCTCGTTCTTTTTATATATTTTTAAATATTTGTGAGCCAATTTAACAAAAACTGTTGGTAACACTTCAGAAGGTCATTTTCTAGAAACCTGCGGCAACTCCGATTTTGACGAAATTTGGTATACGGGGGTTTTGAGGCGCTGATCACGAATCTGAAAGAATTTTTTGGCGGAAACGTTTCGTTCTTGAGATATTCATCATCAGACTTGAAATTTAAACTAATCCTATTTTTACAATATTCCCCCTTCTTTTGCACACAATTCTTGATTAAAAGCTAAAGTGGCACTCAACATTTGATTTTCACCTTTTAAAACCCCGTTTTTACGTATTTTGTATTATTTTGCATTAAATTGCATAGCTATACTTTGAATTATTTCAATCCCAGTGTGCCATGAAGCCCTATGTGTATGTATGGTTGCCGCAGTATCAAAGAAAAGCTACGCAATTTAATGCAAAAATAATGTTAAAAACGTAGAAAAACGGGGTTTTAAAAGGTGAAAATCAAACATTTTGTGACACTTTAGCTTTAAATCAAGAATTGTGTGCAAAAAGAAGGGGGAATATAGTGAAAATAAGCTTAGTTCAAATTTGAACTTTGATGATGAATATCTCGAGAACGAAACGTTTCCGTTCCGTTCTTTCAGATTCGTGATCAGCGCCCAAAACCCGTATACCAAATTTCGTTGCCAAAAAAATTAAAATCTGTCCGGTCTCCGACAAGTAAACAATAATATACCTCAAAAATAACATGGTAAGATTTTTTTTTAATTTCTTTTACTTACGTTTTTTAAAATCGCTGTTTTAAAAGTATTAAGCAGTCATTGGAGGCAGTTAAAAGGCGTTTTCAAAGCCTTTCTATAAATATTACTATTTGAGCTTAGACATTTTTGCTAAATTTAGATCAAAACTACTGTAGCAACAGGCGATATTTATTTATTTTTTTATTATATCCTTTTCCCCAATTTCCTGATAATAATATGGATAACTTGAAGAAATTTTATCACATAAACTAAAAAGAAATTATATGACAAAAACTTACCTCCTTCGTTTGAATAGGATACACCAACAAGATTTCACTGAAAAAAACAAATTTCAGGCTGAAAAACGCCCCTAAAACACTTTTTACACTTGGCAAGGTTGAAAACAGGTTTAGAAAATCATTTCTAATTTTTCCGTTGCTTTTATTCGCGATCTTGTACATTTTTTTGTAAAAATCCCGACTTTTCAGCAAAACTCCTGCTTTCAGTTTTTGACAAGAGCAAGCTTTCGATTTTCTTGTCAGCTCGAATACGGTCGCACTAGCCGTAAAAGAAAACAAATGATGGTAACTGAGTAAGAAAAAGATGGATAATAAAAAAGAAAAGAATGGAAGATCTTGATTTTAATAATTTTCTCAAAATAGAATTCTGTAACTTTTTAGTTAGCGACATCTTTAAAGGATTTGTAAAAGTGAGTTATTTTAAATAAAGAAATCCTTTTTTGCTATTTAGTGTTGCCATCTATAGATATCTACATAAACTTATTGAAAAATTGACTTATAGATTTCTTTCTAAACGATTCGGCAAGTTCTACCTATTTATTACTAGGTGGCACCACAGTTATGTTTCCCAGCGCATTCGCCCATACGGTGTATAATAAAATTAAATGCAATAAAGTTTGGTTTATTTCTATACAGGGTGTTAGAAAAATTCGCCTCCCATCTGGAAACGATTCGTTGCATGATTTTAACACATAAATAAAAGGTCCAAATATTATTTAAGATACAGAATTCTAAATATATTTTAACAAATCAGTTGATTATTAATATCTTGAAAATCCCTTATTTTTTAATACTATTTGGCAATTATGATTGTAGCATTAAAGGGGCTTATTTGGCCCTAACCTATTAAAATTCACGGCACCTAAATTAATGAGCCCGACAAAAAATATAAGTCATAGTTCTTTGTTCATTATTTAGATTAGGCAAAAAAATACAGTTTTTAGGTCTTTTGAGTTTCTTATTTTTTTCATACCTCGGTTATTTTTCGAAAAAAAGCATAGAAAACCTTTTTGTATACAAGGTGGCCATATTCGACACGGTCTGTAGCTGGATAACTATGAGGTTTTTAAAAAAAGTAAATACTGAAACATATACAGGTCGTATAAGACCACAGTATAAAATTATTTTACTCTATACAGGATGTCTCAAAAAAGTGTGACGTATCAAAGTTATATTTTTTTAAATAAAATACCCTATATTTTATGACAGTTTTAGATTCTACTTTAAAAAATAACTCAAGTTTGTTAATAGTACCAAGTGTCTAATTTTATTCGTTTTTGTGATATTTGATTTTTTTCAAAATGCAGGGGTGCAATTAAATTAATTTTGTTTTAACAATATAAACTCCTTAAACTTTAAAATTTGTTACAAGATTAGGAAAAGTCTGCATTATCATACGTAGGTCATATCGAGAACATAGATTATACAGGGTGATCAAAAATAATTTCAATTTTTTAGAAAGTCAAATAGCAATATCTCTCTTATTTTAAATGGAACACCCTGTATTTTTTTACACCACATGATGACAAACCAAATGCTCTTTCAAATGATGTATAGGTTGACTATACCTATCTTTTATACTTTTTAAGTAAATTCCGTTTTAATATATTTTTATTCCAAATGTCTATTTAAATGTAAGTAGGATGTGATATAGCTATGCTCATTTACTAAGCCGTTATTGCAAAATGTAAATTTGTTGAGAGAAAAGCACAAAATTAAAAGATTTTGTATTATCTGCCACTATGTTTAAAATTCACAGAAAAAAATTCATTAGTTGCTTATAATGCTACTTCCAATAACATTTATTTCAGCTGAATGTGGTAATGATAAAACTTGTGTTTTTAATCAATCCTAATAACGCCTCTGGTCAGTTATGACGACATTCTCTGACCTATAACTCGTTTCTTCCATTATCCATAATCACTGAGTCAAATTTTTTAAAGCAACTATTAAGGTTATCAGATGGTTTCTCCTGGAATATTTTTCAGGATTAACTCTAGACTAAAGTAAACCATTTTTTCACATCCTACTAGTATTATATCATCTTGTTGTTGTAGAAGAAGGGTTTTTATTTAAAATCATTGAAATTTCTTTTAAACTGACTAAAACACTAGTAATCAATAAATGGTCGTTGTTATTTTCTCAAGAAAAATATTAATGGCTGCTGTCACAGCCAACTTTAATTTAAATAAACATTTGGACTAAAAATTTGTGAAAACAGATTTTACTAAAAAGCACAAAAGATAGATATAGGCAACCTATACACCATTTGAAAAAGTATTTTATTTGTCATTATGTAACGTAAAATAATACAGGATGTTCCATTTAAAAGAAGAGAGATATGGCTATTTGATTTTCTGAAAAATATACTGTGGTTTTATTCGCCCTGTATATGTTCCAGTATTAACTTTTTTAAAACCCCATGGTTATCCAGCTACTGACCGTGTCGAATATCGTGGGCCACCCTGTATATTATTCTTTATAATTTGAGTTTTTATTAATGATTTTGTAACAACAGTAACAAAGACTTAAATAAATAATATTTACATAAACACCTAAAGAGTCTAACTAAATTAAGTGTTTTTAAAAACTTTCCTATGTTTTTTGTGTGACCCAGAAATATGCAATGGGGCGATTTTTTTTTAAATCGAAAACTAAACAAGATATTAAAAAAACCATAATACCAAAACTCGATCATATAACAAGCGTAGTTAACTTTTATTTGTTGCTTCCATCTTCCTACACAATCAAGTGAGACCTGAAGCAAACTTTTGTTTGTAAAAAATATTAAAAATTGCAGCCATTATCATGAAACAAATCTTGACAAACTTGTAGGTCGGTACATGCTCTTTAGTCATGAAAACGTATGTTTATTTATGATGAATGAGATAAAAACATGGTAAACTGCTATTATTACTTACTCTGTCGTATAGACATGCAATGCATCTTGATCTTCGTACAATACTTCGTCTTTCTCAGTCGTTTTTATTATGCGAGACAAATTATATTGCACGGTTGCCATGACAAATCGACGAAAGAGCAGCTTTGTCACTTTAGTAAAGAAAATTTTGGTTTTGATAAAAACAAGACAAACTGAACTTTTTATTCTGAATCTGTAAAGCAAGCTGTCATCGATGTTACTGAAAATAAGCTGAATTATTGAAAAAGTCCCTAAAAGCACAGAATCACAATGTCAGCTTTAGGCACCTATGTAAATAAGCAAAGCTTGAAGGGATTATTAATTAATATAACTTTTTATCCAAAGTACTTCACCACTCAAATATTTTCCACGGAAACAGAAAACCAGTTAGCAGAATATTTAAATGTTCTAATATGTATTGTATTTGAGTATGCATTAAAAAATAATATCAAGTACCCAAAATCATGACAAATCAATAAAATGGCTGGCCCAACTTCAACCCCACATTTTTGTTGGTTTTCAGAAATAAATAACTCTTAAATATTGTGTTAAAATTTGATGTTTATATGTCCAGATCCTCCTTGTATATGGGGTGGATCTGGACACTATAGTCATTTTTCTAGTTAAAATACCAATCATATTTCATAAAATATATTTGGCATTTATTAACTGTTAAGATATATTACTAAGCGATACTTATTCACAAAAAAATATTTTAAATATTTTATAATGTAGACGAAAAATAGTATTGATAAAAAGTGTCCAGACCCTCCCCGCTCACCCCTATCTTATCAACGAAAATAACAGTAGAGCCTTTAAACTTGGGGGTGGCAATAAGGGTCGAGAGACCTTTAAAATTAGATGTCACTTGACCCCTCTTTTCATTTAAAATTTTGGGGATACTAGCCCCTGCTTGAGAGTTGCAGTCCAAGGGGTGAATAAAGACATGTCCGAAAATTTTCCGTGAATGACCTGGAGTACCCAAAATTAGCTCCGTTTCGTTTTTAAATGGACACCCTGTATAGAACATAGTTGGAATCCGATGCAGAATATTAACTTTATCAAATAACATCCACCAATGAACTTGGTCAATAACTTAATAGAGCCTGTAAATTGTTTGATAAATATTAATAAGCCTTAATTACTGACATCTTATACGCGATCCATCATTACGAGTGTTCTGCTTGTAATCAGAATGATTGCAATTCGCGTTTACTTGCTAAAGGTTTATTTTTGTTGATAATTTTAATGGAAAATCCATTATAATATATGTATATTATATGATAAAGGGGTGTTTCGTTTCTTCTGGGCGTATCAGTACAAACTGTCTTCATTAAGGTAGATAGGTACCCGCATGGGCTGAAATCCACGTTTTTGTTTTTATTTTAATTAATATTTCTTCTAGTTTATGGATGAAATAAGTTTTGGATAATATGGAGAAATCATTTATTACCGGTGGATTTTCTGGTGTTGAAAGCCCATAAAAAAATCACATTTATTAAACCTCACTTTCCGGAGGGGCATTGAGATGCTATTTGGAATGGCCAGCACGCATTCCTGATTTAAGACCTTGTGTTTTTTTAATGGGGATTTTGAAATTTCGTGTTTATGTCGACGGCCTACACGGACAACATTGTGGTGGAAATTGCAATTGAAACATTTTTCTCACACGTTGCTATGTAAGGTAAGGATAATAATATATTCGGTAAGGGTCAGCCAGCGCCGCCCAGCGGTAACGCCGTTCACCGTTCTTATTTCATATTTGCATTATTAATATATTAAAATGTAGGAGATTAAAGGTCAATTTATACATATCCGTGCCGTGTCTGTTTCAGTTCCGGGTCCGAGTATTTTTGATGTGATATTTATAAATATCCGAGTTGTGGCAGTGTTTGGGCGGGTAGGAGAGAAAATTTTACCGTATTGGCTTTATCACTAGATGAAGGGAAAACGCAGCAACAAAAGAGGTAAAAGCAAAAAAGTAAATGGTTTTAATAAATTTAAAATGTTTTATTTTATAGTAAAAAATATTAAATTGATGCGGCTTTGTCCACCCTAGGTGGGAGGCGTTATTTAACCTATCGGGCATCTCCGCCCATTGGTGGTGTCTAAAAAATAAAGTTTTTTACCGAAAACCCGGACCTATCCAAAAAATAGGCAAACCATAATATTTACAAGAGATTTGAATAGGGACTTGTATGTTACTGACACTTCACAATATTTAAATTAGGTAACCCAATTGAACGGGGTTGTCCCGACCCCCCTTAATAAAGTACCGGAAATTCATTGTTTCCAAGAGGCAGGGTGTTAAAGTTTAAAAAAAATCTGGTTAGTCTAGACTAAGTTCAGTATAGTCCATATTTTAATTTCCTCCTCAGGTATTGAAAGGTTTAATTTTTAACCTGAAATAGGTATTCAGAATATTTTTACGGGTTTTCATTCCTAGAAACGATTGTAAAAATTATATTATCGTTTAAATAACTGTAAATGTAACCAATCAATATTGCCGCTCATGAAATATGTACAGATGTTCAACACTAAAGGGACAATATAAATGCAATGAATACTAATTATATATTCACGGCCATAATAGATTATTTATTGCTGACCAAAGAAATAAATGCTTATCAAAGTTGTTATAATAGTTTTTGCGTGACTCAACGTACAGGGTGGTGCCAACGAATACTCCGGTGGCGCCTTTTCGTTGACCTTACAGGGTTAAATGAAAACTAAAAGAGATAGGACAAATTTGATTGCACAATTTTGATTTTGATTTTTGAAACAAATTCAATGGTGAAAGTAAATCATAATGGGTCAACTAACAGGTCACTGCAGACTGAATAAACACCTGAAAACAATAGGCCCGGTAGAAGAAAACCTATGCAGGTTCTGCCAGGAAGAAGAAGAAACCGCAGAACACATATATAGCTATAGTAAGAACATTTTAAAAGCGCAAATTCGGTACCCTTTGAAAATAATACAAAAAACATAAAAAGGCCGCCTGCAATCGGACTATTTTATACAAAGGCGCCGCTATCCTTTACAGCGACGCGCCGATACACTATGGGATGGAAATCCATTATTTTGGCCAAAAAGCAACTTTGAAATTTTAATGGCTAATGCTGTGTATTTCAAAGTAGATACTCCAAACTACATGTACGCGAAATTATAAAAGGATATGACGACTTCTATTGGGGTAATAAGAAACTTGATAATGTTTTTTAAGTAAACATAAATATACAACAGTTAATCTACTTAGTTTATTATTAGCCTTGTTTACTCAAAAAAGTAAAAGAGTTTAAATAATAAGCTGTTGTGTTTCCGATGCAGTCTCGTGAAGTCTCGCTACTTTTGTCAGATTTTTTTACCTTTTTCTTTATCAGTTTTTGTACTTACAATTGCCTTCCTACTTTTTGCTACTTCTGAGTGTAAGGACAGATACAAGATTTTTTTATAATTTACAAGGTTTTCCATTTTAAAATTTAATATGTTTTGCCCTACACTGTATATCCTAAAATATAAAAGCATTCTGATGAAAGATATGGATTCTACAGAATCTACCCAACAAAACAGTGTTTTTATTTATTTTATACGTTAAAAAAAATTGGGAAAATGTATCTCTATTTCGCTTCTAAGAATAATTTAAAATTATTATTCAGATTTGAATGGTCATATTTCCGAAACTAATTGAGATAGCCACATCAAATGTAGTGTTTTTTTCAAGCATTTTAAAATATTTTTTTGGTGGTGATATTAATATTCAGGGTATTCCATTTAAAAAATCATACTTATTGTCGTACCCTGTATATCATATGAGATAATAATCATTGGATTACTGATTAGAATACTACCGATTTAACCAAACAAGCTGACATTTTAGTTTATTTTGTACCATAAAAAAAATAATGTTAAGGGGGAGTGTAAATTTATAATAACATATAATAATTTTTAGGTTTCCAAAAGCATTTGTAATAATTTATAATATTTTTTCAGTAAAAAGCACCTTATTTTAAGTTTCAGAATTTTGACCAAAAAAATTAATTTCTATACCATAGTGCGTTGACCAGCTGCATCAACCGGCATATCATAAAAGAAATATAGCAAAGGCGGCCGCGAAGACAAGCATGCCGATTTATTTGCTTTAAACTTTTTGTGATTTTTTTCTTATCAAAGAGCACCGAATTTACATTTTTAAACTGTTCCTTTTATACCAAGGAGCCAGTTTCAAGCTTGTGGAGTCTGATTAAACAGCCCGGCTTGGATAGTGTGCTCTAAAATAGGGATGGAGGATACACAATAAACCTGAGCTGGTTGCAGTAGGTATTAGAGAATTACAATCCACCTTCAAGCTAATCTAATCTAATCTAAAGTAAATAATAGCTAAAATTTATTCGTTTTGGAGATACAGATACAGTGTTTTTCAAATTTTGTCAATTTGGCCAGGTACTTGTAACTCGCTTGATATTAGAGCATACCTTTATTTTTTTCATTCACTCTTATTTTAAAGTTATAACACAAAACTGTTGTTTTTTAATGGAACACCCTGTATATTAAATCACCAAGAAAAAGCCGTACAAAATACTACATTTATTAAATTTAATTTGTCATAGTTTTAAAAATATAGCCATCGACAAGAGCTTGATATTAAAATGACATTAACGATGAAACATTGTTGGGGCCAGTGCTGAGCCCTGAGGCACTCCAGCATTTACTTGGTAAAAGCTTAAAGGGTAGCCATTCACAATAACTGATAAACATCGATTAAAAATATAACTAGAGAGCCATGAACAGAATTTAGTTAAAAGACCATAGGAGAGAACTTTAAGGAGTGCGTCATGCCAGATCTGGTCAAAAGCTTTGGATATATCAAGAGCAACGATCTGGGACTCACCCAGAAACTCAAGAGACTTATTCCAACAGTGTGATACAAAGGAAAGAAGATCTGCTGTAGATCTTTTGTGGCGAAATCCATACTGCCTGTCATGCAAAATTTTGTGTTTTTCCAAATACTTAAGAATTTGAAAAGTAAGTCTCCATTACTTTACAAAAACTGTAGAAGTGAAATATGTCTATGGTTAGATGAAAAAGATATCGCTTTTTGGAAATTGGTTAAACCATAGATAAACCACATTTAGATCCGCAGTGGCAAGAAGCATTTTTGGATTTTTACGACCTCGCGCAGTAAACAAATCGACGTTGGACGAACATGCGCACTTAAAGGCCGTGGCAAAATACAAACACCGGCACCCCGTACCCTTCGTCCGCGGTATGACCGTGACGCTCATTAGCTACCGTACTCCGAACAGAAAACCGGGGCGCCGTCGACAAATTCATTCCGATAATGGGTGCAGCTTTCCAACTCTCCGGAAAATACCTGTGTATTAGGAAATTCGAAAGAGCCAAGTTAAAATGTGTGAAAGTTCTGGAGAACATTTTTTTTTTTTTAACGACGGACTGAAATATAATTTTGTTAAATGAAACACTCTGTATATTATATCACTATTAAAAACATCTTTTAAAGACGTTAAAAACACACTACTAACAAAATATGTGAGGTATAGTGTATCTCAAAGTATATCGCTTTGGCTTTTGACGGGCAATACCCCAATAAACCTTTAATGATTTATGACCTATTGTTATTGGGCAAACCTATGAGTTCATGTTGGTGGGCCAGGTATAAATATTTCTTGAGATTTGACCATTTATATAAATATTTCTGCTAATATTTTGGTTGAAGTATTGAATAACCGTTTTTACTGTGCGTTTAGAAAAAGTTGTTTTACGGGAATACATATATCTATGTCGCGTCGAAATGATTTGTCATTAGATGCAAAACAGGTTGTAAAAATGTGTATGAAACTTTAATCAGTAGGGAACTTATTAAACAAGAAGCTTTAATAGAAACCTGTCTACTTACAAAAACTCCAATATCGTCGATAAGGGATATGATTAATAGTGAAGAATTGAACAAAAGAAAAAAGCGTAGTGATTTTCGATCTCACCGTATAGACATTATGAATCTTTATATTATTAGAGTCTGTCCCTGATGTTCTGCCCTTTAATACGTACTTATCCGCAGTTTTATTGCTGTCGGCAGGTATATTGGAGTACTGCCGTCAAAAGCCAAAGCGATATTCTTTGAGATACACTATACCTAAAAATTTACCTATATTATAAATAGTAGTTTAAGTAGTTGATGGTTTATCACCTGGTCCGTATTCCCCAATTAAAGCCAATTTACTACACATTGGCCCTTATGAAAAATACGGCAACAAAACCCTAATTTTTCTATCTATTTTCAATGTAAGTCCATGTTTATTAAATTCACTTTATTATTAGAAATCATGAGAGCGTTAAAATACGGGCCACATGCCAGAAACATCTGATGCTGTTCATCTTGCGGTTATTCTATTATTACCCTAAATTCTTTTATTCAATCCCTAAATTTAGCAATTATTATTGAACCGAAAAAAATCGTTATGTGCTTATTAGGAATATTCAACATAAATTAAACGGTAATAAAAAATAAAACCTATTTAAACGTTATTTTTTTACACTTATTCAGAGAATTTGGCTTATGTTTACGTTTCTGTAACTTTTTCCCTTAAAACTGCACGTTGTCATCACACCGATATTCAAGATGGCTAAATCCCATTTCATTAAAAATTTTTGAAAAGCAAAAAAAATAAAAAAAGGTCCTTGCACCCAAAAACATTTTAAATTTACTTACTCGATTTCTTCGTCCCTGATAGCAGAAAGTTTAAAACAGTTTGGAAGTACAAGAATACGAAGAAAAAATTAAAATTGTTCTTTTCTCATATGGGTCCATTGCACCCATACATTTTCCGCCTTGGGCGCATTGGCCCCCGTGCACCCATGTACTCGCCGCCACTGCTTTTTATAACTATATCTCTGTTTCTCTTATATCGTAACAGCTGCACTTTGATATTTATAGTCGATAGAAACACCTATGAACATAGGCGTAACTAGCTGGAGGGGGCCTAAGGGGGCCTGGCAACACCTAGGAGAGGCCTGGCCCCCACCCCAGGCCCCCCGTAGTTATGCCGATGCCTATAAATAAGACATAAGGTATAGTTAATGCTTTTTAGTCGTTTTAGTAGCACTTTTGAAGCCTCCTCCTTCAAGTATGAAGGCATAAGGTAAATTATATTTTTAATTGTGTTTGTAATGCATATTCCCCCCTTAGCTTTAGAATACGGGAGGAAGGAAAGAGAAGATATTGTATGCGGGCAATAGTGAAAAGTATGTTTTTTAAAAGTGATGACCTTTTTTTGCTTGTCAAAGTTTTTTAGACCAAAACAGGAACTAAGAAAATTGAATAGAAGAGAGAAATAAAGGGTTTTGCAAATGGGGCATGATTGATGCCCCTTATCTTTCTTTTCATGATTTATCCCTTCTACGGTCTTCCAACACAACTGCCTTTATGGCTTTCTACTTTTCTTTCTGTTTCAGTTATTGTGGATAGTCACTCTTCGAGTTTTCTCTAAATTAATGCTTGGATTGCCTCAGACTCAGTACTGGCACCAAGTTTGTTTCTTCTTCACATTTACGATTTCCACAACAAAATCCATTTTATAGTTTTGCTGACGATAGTATCATCCATTCTAGTTTTCAGGTTCCCAAACCAATCTCTACGCCTGACTTGGATAGCAAACGCAGGGCGACGCAGATATCTCCCTACGGGACCTTCATTTAATATTGAATTGGGGCGCCAAAAATCTCGTTGAATTTAATGCATCCAAAACACAATCATCCATTATGAACGGCCAAGGTATGCAGAGAAAAGTAGACACATTTGGATCAGTTTTGATTATTTCATTTAATTTTTATGAATATGAGCTCCCAACACGGTGGTGTATGCAATACATAATGTTGGAAGATTATTTAAATTTTCATTTCGGCAAATTTGTAAATTTCACACTTTTCCTCTTTACTTTTTGTAGTCAATGTACGCCACTGCTCAGACCACCTATATTTCTCTTTTTATCTACATGTTTATCTCGTTTTTGAATCAGAATATTCGTCCATGTCATCTGTCATTTTCGAGGTGTTAAAAGATAGGGAAATAGGAAAAAAGAGTAATGAGATGCCGAAGACAACCACAATCGTTTCTCGCTTAATAAATATATGAGGGCCGGTGAATTTCAAAGAGAATACCATCACCTAATTAGCTTTGGCGTTATTAGGTTTACTTTGGTGTATAATTCGGTTTACGATTTTTTCTTTTATTGGTTTTGGTTAGTTCGTATTTTCGATTAATTTTATAGTATTATAGGCTTGAGAAATTTCTAGCTCAATAGTTTCTATTTCTATGAATCCTTGTATATAAAATCAGGGCCGTATTAACTCTTTGGGGCGCCCTAGGCTGGACTTATATAGGCGTCTATTTTATTTATCAAAAACAAAAGTGGACAAACAAAAAAAGACGAAAAGATTCATGTTGTAAACAGCAAGTATGTAGGTTTTGGACAGATTAGTTCAAGCAGAGACAACAATGAGACGAGCAACTAAATGTAAATAAATTATCCGAGAGAGAGATAGCTGCTGGGCCTTCCTTGTCTGTCTTCAAGGAAGGTAAACGCAGATTGCGCGTGAGTCGACTTTATCGTTTGCCCGCCAAAATCAAATTATATAGTTGTGCTATTTTTGCCCTTAATGTTAGGTACTTGTTTTTGTTTCCTATTAATATAAAATATTGGGGTTTAGTTCAATAATTACACACACCTAATTAAAAATGTCATTTATTTGGTTTTTATAAAGATTTTTTTTACAGATAACCATGTCAATATTACCTTAAATTATCTGTTGAAAAGCACAAATTTAATATATACACTGTGATCACTAATAAAAGTCAATATTCAAAGTACAATTAAAGTTAAAAACCACGAAACACACTATAAATCACAGACAATGTAAACAAATTGTCCAAACAAATCGGCCATTGAAAAATATCAAACACAAATATCGAATAACATTTCGGCGTGACTGCCTGCGGCAACGTTGTAAAATTAAAAATATTCGATTCATGGTATATTTTCTTTCTCTTAATTAGATGTGCGCCAAAAAAGGACATTAAAATTTACATGCAGATATTGTAAACAACTTGGCAACCAGGGCAAAGCGATGATTGCTCCATCTACGATAGCCTGCCATGATGAAAGACAAAGACATATTTAATGGAACTTGCGTTAAACCAGAAAGAGATAAATACAATGGACAAATTGTTAGGACCAGTTACTCGTCT
>JACEGR010010331.1:0-19611 GCA_014170235.1 Listronotus bonariensis
ATTTCTCTTTCGAGCCAAAAAAGTATTTTTCCCCTTCTAATTTATACACTTTATATGTGTCCCAAATCCGACCTTCCTTGAAATATTGTTCTCATATCTGGGGCATGGCGTCCCTCACAACCCTAAGCATTCTTGATTCTATTCAAAGAAGAGCTATTCGTCTCATTAATGATCCTTCACTTACAGAAAGGCTTCCCTCTCTTGCCCATCGTCGGGCTGTGGGGGATTTATCTCTTTTTATAGGTACTTCCATGGCTTCTGCTCTGAAGAATTGTCCAGTATAGTTCCTCCACTCACTGTTCCCAACAGAGAAACTCGTGGTTTCGCGCGTATGCATCCCTATACGGACCAACTCCGAACTTCCCACTTTGTTCGTTCTTTTATCCCTAGAGTTTCTAGATCTGTGGAATCTACTGCCAGCGGAGGTCTTTCCTTCCCCCCAAATCTTCAAGTATTTAAGTCCCGTGTCAACAATTCCCTCTTACCTCGCATAAGACATCCTCGGTACGCTAGTATTTAGGCTTTTAGCCTTTGTGGTTTGTCCAAAGATAAAAAAAAACTCTGCTCTGATTAAGCAGCACCGTATTGGTTTAATTTGTCAATGTTGACCACTGCTTACCCAGCGGTTGGGGACTCTTGAATGCGCCCCAGTGTGGGTGGGTTGCCATATGTGTGAAACCAGTAAAAGCTACTGCTGACGTAATCCCAATCTAGACCCTCCCCCACCCCCATGTCATCAAAAATAAGCAAAATCAAGACCCTCACCCCCCTATAGTGCTTACGTATTACTTGAACGGCCCTAACTACACACAAATTTCATTGTCTTTTTTAAAAATGTGTGTTTCCTTTTAGAATAAAGATATTGATATAAATAAGAAAAAATGTTAATAAAAAGATGGGGGATTAAAATTCCACACTGGTAAATTATGATGTTAAATTATTCAGGTGTTCGAAAATTTGGGTCAAAATGCAACATTTAGCTCTTCCCTGTAAAACACCGAATCCTATAAAACTTTATGCAATTAACGCATTAAATAATAATCTTGATAAAAAAAACTACCACTGGATGAAAGGATTATTAAAATCGGTTAAAAAAATTAAAAAGTTATTTAGGTTTGAATTTTTTCAAAATTTTCTTTGTCCGGTTTTATTTTGTCTAGGAGTGTATTTTTATGTCATATTTTTCTGTTATAAAATTTCTCACATCTGTTTGGGCGGTGTTTTTGACTTTCAAAATCAATTTTTAACTAATCATCTCATCACGCGATGTACCCCCTGTGAGTTACGGCTTTCAATGATGCCCGGCATGGTTTCTTCAAATTATGATAAAATGGTGGGTTGGTCTGTCTAATAACAGCCATAAATTTTCGGCTTAATCAATAGTAGAACACCGAACATGGCTTGTACTTTGTAGTAAACATGATCCTAATGGCAGGCTTTCAGTTTTTTAATTTATGGGGAAATTTAAAAATTACGAGAGGTGGTCGAACTTTTAAAAACATTTTTGAACTATCGGATGTATAGTTAAAAAGGTCATTAAGTATTTTAAAGTCAAAACACGATATTTGTCTATCTTAATAAAATTTATTGCTTGATTTAAAAATACGATTTGCTATGAATACATTTACTTTTATATACTGAATTGTATCCGCAGTTGGTTTCTTGTGAAACATTTTTAAATATTAATACTAAATAGGAAAAATTGATTTTTAATGTTTCAATAATTATTAGAGCATTACTCTACAATTGTTTCGCCTTTCTAGGGCTTCATCAAGAGTACTTCGTATACTAAATTTAAAAAAGAGAAATATTTACAAACAAAACCATTTAACACGTTTTTCCCAAAATGGTCTATAAAATATTATTAGGGTTTTATTATGCGGCCCAGATGTGGTAATAAATTTATTTATAATTGGCATATCTGCGAAATTTATTTGATCATTGGTAGAAAGAGTTGTATTGTCTATAAGTGATTTTTTAATTTCTAGTTTCGCATTTACGCATCAAACCAATCATGGAAAATAAAATTATCTTCTTTTCATAGTTTAATTCACAGACTTGTCACTTTTCCATTAAGTCAATCAAATTTTAACAAAGAACTCTGCATTATTAAACAAATAACAAGAAACAACGGATATACAAACAAAGAAAAAAACAAAAGTTAATTGCTAAAGAGTTTTATAGTATTACAGAACCTAAAAACAATAATTTTAAGTTTATCAATTATATACCAAACATCAGCAATAATGTATCCAATAGACTAGATAAGTTAGGCTGTAAAACTTTGTCTGTAAATAAGAGTAACCTAGGTAGATTATTAGTTAACAATTAAGACAAAACAGAAAAATTAGATATGTCAGGGGTTTATAAAGTTAATTGCGTAGACTGTAATGCGGAATATATTGGTCAAAGTGGAAGGAGCATAAAAAACAGAATAAAAGAACATAAAACATCAATTTTAAATGGTTTAAAAACACAGGCATTCAACACATTGTATAGAACAAAACCATTTATAGATCTTAATAATGTAAAACTACTCCATAGAGAAAACAAAGGTAAAAAATTAAATTTATATGAACAACTAGAAATTAAAAAATCACTTATAAACAATACAACTCTTTCTACCAATGATCAAATAAATTTCGCAGATATGCCAATTATAAATAAATTTATTACCACATCTGGGCCGCATAATAAAACCCTAATAATATTTTATAGACTTTTTGGGAAAAACGTGTTAAATGGTTCTGTTTGTAAATATTTCTCTTTTTTAAATTTAGTATACGAAGTACTCTTGATGAAGCCCTAGAAAGGCGAAATAATTGTAGAGTAATGCTCTAATAATTATTGAAACATTAAAAAGCAATTTTTTCCTATTTAGTATTTATTTTTATTCTACAGAGTGGACAAAAACCACTACTATGGCAGTGTTTTTCTCGTGAACCACTTACCCTGTTTATTAGTTTTGGTTCTGGATGTTTAGAATTGTACGAATGATGCTGTTAGTATAATTTACCATCGAGAAGATGTTGGGTTAGCTTGATTTTAAGAACACCAACAAATTTGACGTATATGATAAAATTAACTTTAGTACTAACCCCGCTTTTAATGTGTCATTCACTGCTTCCGTAGAAGAATTGGTGCTGGATACTGCTTACGACTATGATAGTGATTATAACTACGGTAAGGGTAAGGGCTAGACGCTATATAATTATACATATTTTACAGCATTACACCTCTTCCTGCTCTTCTATTCTATTCTATTATCTAAACACTTAATAATAAAAAGGATGATTTTGAAAATACACGGTTTCCCATAATAGGCTACCCATTTTAATATTTGAAAAAAATAGCTATTTATGTATCAAGGGCGTTACTAGTCAAAATGACTATTGATGACATTGAGATAGAGGAACAGTCTTGGTTATAAAGGTACCAGAAACTAAAACTTCAACTTCAAAAAGTTTTACTATCATTGAAGAAGATTTAGGCGCTTTAAATTTAATAAAAAAGTACACAACATTAAGACCAGCTGGAATAAAGGAGCGAAGATTCTTTCTTACCTATAGAAAGGGTCGATGTACAGTACAACTCATTGGAAAAAATACCAATAGAAGCGTCCCAACATTGATCGCAAAATTTTTAAAATTGGATAATGCAGAAGCTTAAACCGGCCACTGTTTGCGTCGCACATCGTCAACTTTACTTGTTGAGGCAGGTGCTTCCTTTGAAACGCTAAAACAACATGGGAAATGGAAAAGCTCTGCAGTAGCTGAAGGATATATGGAAGAAAGTATTTCATCCAAAAACAAAGTAGCCAAAATGATTGCCAATTCAGTTAATTCCGAGGTTAATTCCGTATCGACTATTGAAAATTCTTTAATGGACTGTTCTTCTATACAAAATAGCGTTAGTGCTACCACCGCTGCTACCATCACAAAAAACACCGACCATTCTATAGTGGGATCAGCTACATTTTCCGGGACATTTCAAAATTGTAACTTTTATTTTGGAAATAAAGTTTAATTTTTTAGTATTGTTTAAAGAAAAATTATTTTTTGTATAAACTTGATCTTTATTGTGAGAGAAATAAAATTGGATAAGCAATAAAATTTCCATATTAGCGCATTAGGGCATTATAAGCTGGCATTATCATAATGCCCGCTTATAATGCCCTAGGTGTGATAGCAGGTATTATTGCTACCATAACATATTCCGTTTCTAAGGTATTACAGATCAATAATAGATGGAAAAACATAAAAAAATGTTTGTTTACCAAATAAATACTAAAAATTACAGCTAACTCTTTATGATTTATGATAACTTATAGTTTTTGGCTAATTTAATTCTAATTTTTTAAAAATCACGTTTTTTAAATGACCTCCACCAACTACAGCACACTTTTAAATATTAGATAAAAAGTTGTTCATTACGCGGCGTAGCAAACCTTTGTTTATTCCTTCAACTTCTTTACGAATTTTGACTTTGAGTTCCTTAATTGTACCTGGACGACTCGCAAACGCTTTGGCTTTTAGATATCACAACAGGAAAAAGTCGGGGGTCCTCGAAGTTTAAGGCAAATCTCCAAATGTGTTGAGGTTGGTGGAGGTCATTTAGAAGACAGGATTTTTAAAAGTTAGAACTAAATTAGCTAAACATTCATAGGTTAGGAATAATGAAAAGTTTGTTGGTTAGCCTATTATGGGGAACCCTGTACAATAAATTTGTTAAAGTTAAGTTACACAAAAATGTACCCAATACCATATTCATTTAACCTATTCAAAAGATAGAACCCAACTAAAAATACTTGCCCCACAATTACTACCTTCTTCTTTTACTAATTATTTAAGTAATTTTTAAACCAAATTTAGGCTTAAAGCCTGTAAGGTATTCGTTATCATCCTTTTTACTATTTGCTTTATCCACTAATATTTTAACAACTGCTAAGACAACCAACCACACTACTGCCACAACACAAAAAGGTAATAAGTTTTTATTTAGTTATTTTTAATTTTTAATTGTTTCGTCAATAATAATGACAAAGTTAAATAAAAGAGGATTTTTAAAGCTTTAAATAAAGAGAATAAAAAAAAAGCAGGAGACTTACTGGAATGTCGCTTCAGGCTAAAGAAAGCGAAGAGATCTATCCTACAATGGCCTAATGATACTAAAAACGGTAGTAGTTCGATATAGCGGTTTTCGCTATTATAAGAGATTTTGAAAAATTCTCTTTCAGGGCGTTTCTATAGGTCGATTATGACACAAATATGTGTGTGCGTTTTCCAAAATCCGTTTCTATAATTTGTTATTAATAAAAACATATTTACGGGACGGTGGAGTGAACAGGGGTGCTGGGTGGGGACAAAACCGTAAAAATCCTACATTAAACACCCAAAAACAGTATTTCACAGTACACACCGCCTTTTCTGTTTACAAAAATGTAAAAAAATTGTTTAAAAAAATTAAAAATAAATAATAATACAACAAACCCGCCATGGCTGTCACTGCATAAAAAAAAGAAGAGCTTGCAATAGAACTGTAAATGTCTTGCGATGTTGCCAAATAAAGTGAGAAAGTGTCAATAGCTTAAAAAAGGAAGATACAGAACAAAATTCTTATGAAAAATTAAGTAATTCCTTCTTCTTATTATAATTTGTAGAGAAAAAGAAAAATACCTAAACATAAAGAAGGGAGGTATTTCTACAAAAAATACCATTGTTTCTCATGGAAATGGTGGATAATCCTCGAAATAGGCTTGGTGTTAATTCTTCATAAGAATTTTGGCAACGCTGCTTCTATCAAGACTTATTTTCATAATGACGAACTTAATTAATGGCGGACGAGATATCTCAGATGTGTGGGATAGTTTTTCGAAAAATTTTATACTTTTCAAAATTAATTTACATTTTTCATGTGCCCCGAGTGCAGTGTATGCATGTTTTCTTATGTTTGACGTTGGATTTATACTGTTTTGTCCCCATCCAGCACCCCTGTTCACTCCACCGTCGCGTAAATGTTTTTAATAATAATAAATTATAGAAATGGGTTTTGGAAAACGCGCACACAGATTTATGTCATAATCGACCTATAGAAACGCCCTGAAAAAGAATTTTTCGAAAATCTCTTATAATAGCGAAAACCGCTATATCGAATAACCCTAAAAACCTAATAGATCTTCAAAAAAATTAAATGAAGATAAACTAATCAGAACTAACTTTCCAAAAGCATACGGTCCTCTGAAGTATTACCTCAAAAAGATGGGAAAGACTGACAATGAATGATACAACTTTTGTGACTGATGCATATAATTATCATGCCAAAGGCTAAAATATCTAAACGAAACACATTTCCAACCTTGTAAAATGTTTAGAGACCAAAGGCAACAACTAATATAGGGTATCCAAAAAGATCTTTTAGTTCATCCTGGGTCTAGGGATAGTTTGGGCTGGCTACGAATAATAATAATATTAATAATAATAAGCTTCTTTATTTCAAATCATCTCTACATAATACATACATATATACACAAAGATAAAGTGAAATGACTTCAACTTTTATTTGTAAGATTTCTAAAAATGATCTCAAAAGCCTCAATAAGTACTAACGTTATTTGTACCAATTAGTTTTCCACATAACAACATAAAAAAATATAGCCGCATAAGGCCTCTCATACGATACCAACCGTTAGCGTCAGCGTCAGCGGAAAGCGAACTTTTCCGCTTAACGCTGACGTATCGTGTCAGAGACCTAATTATTAATTTTATTTGTATTTGTATTGTACTTTAAATAACCTGCTTTAAGTATTCAATACTCTTTAATACAGCTTTAACTAACTAAGTTTTTTCCAATTTAATTTTTTTTTGTATATAACAAATTATATTTTCTGTATATAGTTGAACCACCACGCTGGTCCGCCTGGTCGGATTGGTCCGAATGTAACGAAGACTGCTTAAAAGTTAGGAAGAGACAATGCATCCCAGGATCAGGAGGAACGAGAAAAAGCTGTCCTGGAAAGGATGTGCAGACTAATCCGTGTTCTTCGGACTTGTGCAGATCTATGGAGTTGACCAGAGTCAAAGAAGGTAAGTTAGCAGATTAAGTAACTATGAGAGCCGGCATTTTAAAGGTTTTTTATACCTTTCCTCACAAGATAATCCCTTAATATAAAAATTTAGGAAAGAATAGGTTCTTAAGCCTTGATATAAATACATTAATAAAAGGTAAGTTCTTTGGACATATGGCTCCTTAATCACAGCAAGAAAATAAATAAAAAAATCTGTAAGATTACGGCTACTATCGTTGGTTGTTTAAAAATTACGGAGTCTCCAAAAGAAAATCGAAAACCCCGGGCCCGACCAAGACGGCGACACGTGTTTTGTCTTCGTTAAGACTTGTCACAGCCGCTTCAGATCGTCGACGCCTAGATGATGCCCTTTTTGACTTTAAATCTCATTTCTGCCGCAGACTGTTGAGTGGCCAGTTTCCATAATGGTTTGTTTGGTATAACAGCACGTTGCAGATTTAACTTTTGCCATGTATAACTAGATGGCGCACTTTTACCTACCACCTTTTAAACCTATCGAAACTATGGCTGTTTGTTTTTAAATTTCTTGGTGAGATATCAATGGCTGCCTATAATTGTCAGTTCTGGTTAGTACCCGTCTTGGTTGGGCCCGGGGTATTCCAATTTCTTTTGGAGACTTCTTAATTTTTAAACAATCAACCATAGTAGCTGTGATCTTAGAGGTTATTTATTTATTTTCTTGTTGTCATTAAGGAGCCATGGCTCAAAGAATTAACCTTTTATTAATGTATAAAAATATTTTATAGCCACATGCTTGACAAAGTGTAAAACTTCTTAACTAAAAACAATGCTGTTTTTATCTGTAGTACGGAGCAAGTGTGACCCTCATGAAACTCTTATTTTAAGCTAAAATTATTATAGGGATCTCCTCAATTTACCACCAAAGAAACGAGCCTAAAAAGCCGTATCAAATTTTCCCTAAAATCAATTAGTCCCGCGATGTAAAATCCGTCTCTAAAATGACTGCTGCGTTGGGAAAAATGCAGCCGGTGTTTGTAGCGACAATTAAAACAAACGGCGTGGAGGCGTTAAACTATATACAAATTAAACAGAGTTAGTGAACCGACAGGAAATACACTTTTCAGGACGGGTTTAACAATAAAATACCATCAGACTAGTCGGAAATTAAAATAAATGAAAAAAAAAACGCAGAAAGCAGCTTTACTAAAAATCTCTGTATATGCATCAATAAATTTAAGCCTGCAAATGTATTAAACTAGATTTAATAAATGTTGGAATATTTAAATAAAAATCAACTTCTAAAGGCTCATTCACCGTAAAATAGCCTGCAGATATACGGCGTAATAAAAAAAATACATACATATTTAAATGTTATTTTAGGTAAAAAAGTCAATGAATAAAAATAAGGATATATTTAATAACATTACTCTACAAAAAAATTCTGGACCTATAAATATGAAAATGGTTTATATTATTGCTTAAAAAGGTATGTCGCTTGTCTAAGTCACAACTTTTTTATTTTTAAGATAATCGCTAAAGCATCTTTGAAAAACCCGGTTAAGCAAAAAAAAAAAAATTCTTGACCTAGTGGAAGTACCTATAAAAGCGGATAAATCCCACAGCCCGACGATGGTGCAAGAGAGGGAAGCCTTTCTGTAAGTGAAGGATCATTAATGAGACGAATAGCTCTTCTTGAATAGAATCAAGAATGCTTAGGGTTGTGGGGGACGCCATGCCCCAGATATGAGAACAATATTCCAAGGGAGGTCGGATTTGGGACACATACAAAGTGTATAAATTAGAAGGGGAAAAATACTTTTTGGCTCGAAAGAGAAATCCAAGCTTTTTTGAAGCTGCGTGGCTATAGATACAATGTGTTTATGCCAGTTAAGGTTACTTTCAAATGTGACGCCCACAAGATTAAAGGTGTCTTTGCTCTGTAAAACTTGGCCGCTCATAAGTATAGGATGAGTATTTGATGACTCTTTTCGCGACAAGGAACATGATTGTGTTTTGGATGCATTAAAATGGACGAGATTTTTAGCGCCCCAATCCAATATTAAATTAAGATCCTGCGAAAGAGATATCTGCATCGCTCTGCGTTTGTTTTCCAAGTCAGGTTTAGTAATGGGTTTAGGAACCCGAAAACTGGAGTGAAGGGTACTATCGTCGGCGAAACTATGAATGGAATTAGTTGTGGACGAGAGAAGGTCGTTGATGTGAAGAAGAAACAATGTTGGTGCCAGAACTGAGCCCTGAGGGACTCCAGCATTTACTTGGTGAAAGCTTGAAGAATGGCCGTCCACAATAACTAATATACGACGATCAGATAGATAACTAGAGAGCCAAGTACAGAGTTTAGTTGAAAGACCATAGGAGGGAAGTTTATTAAGAAGTGCGGCATGCCAGACCTGGTCAAAAGCTTTGGATATATCAAGAGCAACGATCTGGGACTCACCTAGAAACTCAAGAGACTTATTCCAGCAGTGTGATACGAAGGAAAGAAGATCTGCTGTAGATCTTTTGTGGCGAAATCCATACTGCCTGTCATGCAAAATTTTGTGTTTTTCTAAGTACTTAAGAATTTGTGAATTAATTAGTTTTTCCATTACTTTGCAAAGAACTGAGAGAATTGAAATTGGTCTATAGTTAGATGGAAGAGATTTAGATCCTTTCTTGGGAATAGGTTGAACACGTGCAGCTTTCCAGCTTTCCGGAAAGATACCCGTGTTGTAAGAAATTCGAAAGAGCCGAGTTAAGATTGGTGCAAGTTCTGGAGCACATTTTTTAAAACGATTGCTGGTATGCCATCCAGCCCAGACGATTTCTTGGTGTTAAGGGAAGAAAGGATACGCTTAATGTGTTTTACCTTAAAAATAATATCGGGCATTTTATGAGGAACTGGGGTAACCGCTGGAATTGGATGATTTACGGGAGGATCAAGGGTTGAATTGGCAGCAAATTGTTTAGCAAATAATTCTGCCTTTCCTTTAGCGGTAGAAACAATTTCATCTTCCAAAGCTAGTGGCGGAAAAGAACTGGTACAAAAATTCCTACTTATGTTTTTCGCAAAGGACCAGAAAGATTTGCTGCCATTTGAGCAAGAAAGAACTTTGTTTTTAATACGATTGTCGAAGGAGTCTTTGGCTTCAGAAATTGTTTGATTGTAGTAGTTTCTTGCTTCAATGCTGGCCTGTCGGTTTTCTGGACTAGGATCCTGTAGAAACTTTTTGTGAGCATGAACTTTTAAAATTCTAGCTTTATCACAAGATTTGGAAAACCAGGGTTTGTTATTAGATTGTTTGGGGTTCTTGATGGTGTGTGGAATATAGGTTTCAATGCCCAATTGAATTGATTCCGTCAGTTGATTGCAAATTTCAGAAGGATCACCAGAAGAAAAGCAGATGGAATTCCAGGGGTAAGTGGCGATAGAAGTCCCTCAGGCCATCCCAGTCGGCTGAGTTGTAGTGCCATACGGTGCGTGGTGGCATGTATTCATTTACCTCCGGATGTGCAGGGTAAGATATAGTAACTAAGCCATGATCTGAGCGACCTAGGGGAGCTGTGACAGATGTTTGATAGAGTTCGGGGTTGGTAGTAAGAAAGAGATCAAGAGGATTTGAACTATGATTTGGGACTCTAGGAAAGTAGGTGGGTTCCATAATAAGGTTGGTAAGAGAGTTACTGACTGCGAAGATTTCGGCTGCTCTGCCTTGGGGTCAGTTTTTGAAGAGCCTAGCCAATCCTTATTATGGACATTGAAGTCGCCAAGCACGATTATTTCAGCCGATGGAAACTGAGAAATTATACTATCGATCTTTGTTGAGAGAAAGTCAAAGAATTCGACATAGGAATTATTAGATGGGGACCGGTACAGACAGCAGATAAATTTAGTTGAAGACCTAAGGGAAAGTTTAAGCCAAGGATATCGGGCCTACCCGATTCAAGATTGGAAACTCGAGTACAAGCCAGATCGTTGCGGACGTAAGCACATACGCCACCATGTAGGCGAAAAAGCGAAATAAATTCGTAGCCTGGAAGAGAAGGTGGCTGGATGAAGATTTAGAACTATCTGTGTTTCCGTTAGAAACAGTATGTGGAACTAGATGACTGAAGGTGATGGTGAACGGAGTTTATATTGGTGTTAAGCCCACATATGTTTGCCAGAAAAGAAATTAAACTTCTCGATGAAGGCCTCCCGGATGCACCCTCGCCCGGAGAGTCCGAATGGAGGGGTATTTACCTCCGGAACATTTTACTTCCGGGTGTGCCGCCATCCTTTGTTTTCATAGTTTGGGGGGTTAAAAGGAGAAAAAAGAAAAGAGAAAGAAAAGGAAGGAAGGAAAACTGACTCACACACCCAGAACCCAGAAACCATAAGATAATTTCTAAACATCTTTTCCTCTATGCACTGCATTATACAAAATTTTCTAATAATTTTTTAGAAGCTCTTCCGGTTTAACATGCGGCAGCAATTAACGCCTTTCCAACCGTACGACATTGTTGCCACAATGCAAAGGGTCCTGAATCCTGACAGCAGTAAGTATTGACATTTCGGGGCGTCGGCAGCTCAGCCGCCAAATGGCCGGAAGATAATCCCGAGTTATGACCAATTCTGGCCTGTGCAATATGCCAGTGGCGCGATTCGCGACGGAGTGTTTGCACACTTGATCCCTCTTTACATTTCCGAATTTGTCACCGCTGGATAACGCTTTGGATAAAGTCACAGAGGACCTTGTGGAAACGGCGTGATATTGGTTTTTTTCGCTTTGTGTGTTCCGAACACAGATTTACACATATTGGCAACGTTGTAAATGACTTTTGACACTTTTAAATGGCAAAGTTAAAACCATGTAAATAAGAGTAACCTAGGTAGATTATTAGTTAACAATAAAAGACAAAACAGAAAATTAGATATGTCAGGTTTATAAAGTTAATTGTCAAGCAGACTGTAATGCGGAATATATTGGTCAAAGTGGAAGGAGCATAAAAACAGAATAAAAGAACACAAAACATCAATTTTAAATGGTTTAAAAACACAGGCATTTCAACACATTGTATAGAACAAAACCACTTTATAGATCTTAATAATGTTAAACTACTCCATAGAGAAAACAAAGGTAAAAATTAAATTTATATGAACAACTAGAAATTAAAAATCACTTATAGACAATACAACTCTTTCTACCAATGATCAAATAAATTTCGCAGATATGCCAATTATAAATAAATTTATTACCACATCTGGGCCGCATAATAAAACCCCTAATAATATTTTATAGACCTTTTTGGGAAAAACGTGTTAAATGGTTCTGTTTGTAAATATTTCTCTTTTTAAATTTAGTATACGAAGTACTCTTGATGAAGCCCTAGAAAGGCGAAACAATTGTAGAGTAATGCTCTAATAATTATTGAAACATTAAAAAGCAATTTTTCCTATTTAGTATTAATATTTAAAAAATGTTTCACAAGAAACCAACCGTGTCTCGAAAAAAAGAATTGCGGTGCCCCTCATAACTTGGTGCTGGATCATCCTAAATCAAAAAATCAAAGTTCATTCGTTAGATAATAGTTTTCCCATAACGCTGTCGAGTTTTTTTTGTTTCTAACTTTTTTCATTTTTTCGAACACTTTGAAGTGAAAAACACGGCTTTGTGGGCAAAATCGGCTAATTTGTTATTGCAAAATCCGCACTACGAAAAAAAACCTCGACAGCGTTACCTCTGTAAATGATGTACAGAAAATAGTGTTTAAAATTTCAACAGGACTCGGTGCAGTAGTTTTGGAGTTGGTCAGGGGCACCGACTTTTGAAAACGTGAGTTGTGAATTGAATACCTTATCTCCCCTTAAACCAATGCGCTTAAAAAACTCGACTGCGTTACCTCGTAAATGATGTACAGAAATAGTGTTTAAAATTTCAAAAGGATCGGTGCAGTAGTTTTGGAGTTATCAGGGGCATGTACAGTGGCGTAGATACTATGGGGCGGGGCGGGGTTGAGCCCCGAGGCCCTTGAGTTGAAAGGGCCCTCCAGGCTAAGTAGTGAAAAGAAAATGGGTGAATGTAGGTAAAAAAACGTGAAGAGCTTTTTTTTAGGGCTCTTATTTAGATTTTTGTCGCGAAAAGAGTTATCAAATACTCATCCTCTACTTATGAGCGGCAAAGTTTTACAGAGCAAAGACACCTTTAATATTGTGGGCGTACACATTTGAAAGTAACCTTAACTGGCATAAACACATTGTATCTATAGCCACGGCAGCTTCAAAAAGCTTGGATTTCTCTTTCGAGCCAAAAAAGTATTTTTCCCCTTCTAATTTATACACTTTGTATGTGTCCCAAATCCGACCTCCCTTGCAATATTGTTCTCATATCTGGGGCATGGCATCCCCCACAACCCTAAGCATTCTTAATTATATTTAAAGAAGAGCTATTCGTCTCATTAATGATCCTTCACTTACAGAAAGGCTTCCATCTCTTGCCCATCGTCGGGCTGTGGGAGATTTATCACTTTTTTATAGGTACTTCCATGGCTACTGCTCTGAAGAATTATCCAGTATAATTCCCTCCACTCACGGTTCCCAACAGAGAAACTCGTGGTTCTGCGCGTATGCATCTCTATACGGCCCAACTGGACAGGCCCCGAACTTCGTTCGTTCTTTTATCCCTAGAGTTTCTAGATTGTGGAACCTGCTGCCCGCGGAGGTCTTTCCTTTCCCCCAAATCTTTAAGTTATTTAAGTCCCGTGTCAACAAACTCCCTCTTACCTCGCTTAAGACACCCACGGTACGTTAATATTTAGGCTTTTAGCCTTCGTGGTTTGTCCAAAGATAAAAAAAAGGTAAATCGCTATTAAGTATACTTATGAAAGTATTTTTTTTTAACGTGTTTCATTTGTATCCGAGAAATTTTTCTGGATACCCTGTATACTTAATGGGATATTTATTTCTAAAAAGTACACATCAAGTGTTATGAATATTATGCTAATGACCTTTAATAAAAGTTCGACTCCCTCGACATTTTTATTTTATCCACCTCATGTATTCGCTTTTTCATCAATTTAAAAAGTTAAATAAAATACGCGTCACGGGTTTTAAATTTCCGCAAAATTGGCTTCTATGACCACGTCACGAACAGATTTCGCATGGATTAATTTATCGGTTTTACGAGGGCAATTATTTTCGGATTAAACCGAACTTTAAGTACAACGTATTAGTAAATACGGTGGCAGCTATTGCTGGATTTGTGGGGCCCATGCCGATGAGAAAAAAATCGGATTTTTTTAACGATGCGAGTTAATATTATAAGAATTATGGAATTTCTTTGTAGAAGTAATGGCCCACGGAAAGTGTCTGACAATAGTGAATTTTAATTTTACACCGTTTTAAAAAAATGTGCTCCAGAACTTGCACCAACCTTAACTCGGCTCTTTCTGAATTTCTTACGACACAGGTATCTTTCCGGAAAGCTGGAAAGCTGCACGTGTTCAACCTATTCCGAAGAAAGGGATCTAAATCTCTTCCACCCAACTATAGACCAATTTCAATTCCCTTCTCAGTCCTTTGTAAAGTAATGGAAAACTAATTAATTCACAAATTCTTGAGCACTTAGAAAACACAAAAATTTTGCATGACAGGCAGTATGGATTTCGCACAATAAGGATTCACAGCAGATCTTCTTCCTTCGTATCACACTGCTGGAATAAGTCTCTTTGAGTTTCTAGGTGAGTCCCAGATCGTTGCTCTTGAGTATATCCAAAGCTTTTGACCAGGTCTGGCAGTGCCGCACTTCTTAATAAACTTCCTCCTATGGTCTCTTCAATCCAAACTCTGTACTTGTCTCTCTAAGTTATCTCATCTGATCGTCGTATATCAGCTATTGTGGACGGGCCATTCTTCAAGCTTTCACCAAGTAAATGCTGGAGTCCCTCAGGGCTCAGTTCTGGCACCAACATTGTTTCTCTTCAACATCAACGACCTTCTCTCGTCCAGCAACCAATCCCATCTCGATAGTTTCGCCGACGATAGTACCCTCTCACTCCAGTTTTCAGGTTCCTAAACCCATTACTAAACTCTGACTTGAAAACAAACGCAGAGCGATGCAGATATCTCTTTCGCAGGATCTTAATTAATATTGATTGGGGCGCAAAAACTCGTCCATTTTAATGCATCCAAAACACAATCATGTTCTTTGTCGCGAAAAGAGTCATCAAATACTCATCCTCTACTTATGAGCGGCCAAGTTTTACAGAGCAACAGACACCTTCAATCTTGTGGGCGTCACATTTGAAAGTAACCTTAACTGGCATAAACACATTGTATCTCATAGCCACGGCAGCTTCAAAAAGCTTGGATTTCTCTTTCGAGCCAAAAAGTATTTTTTCCCTTCTAATTTATACACTTTATATGTGTCCCAAAATCCGACCTCCCTTGGAATATTGTTCTCATATCTGGGGCATGGCGTCCCCCTCTACAACCCTAGGCATTCTTGATTCTATTCAAAGAAGAGCTATTCGTGTCTCATTAATGATCCTTCATCTTACAGAAAGGCTTCTCTCTTGCACATCGTCGGGCTGTGGGGGATTTATCGCTTTTTTATAGGTACTTCCATGGCTTCTGCTCTGAAGAATTGTCCAGTATAGTTCTCCAATTTACGGTTCCCAACAGAGAAACTCGTGGTTCCGCGCGTATGCATCCCTATACGGTCCAACTGGACAGGCCCCGAACTTCCCACTTTGTTCGTTCTTTTTATCCCTAGAGTTTCTAGGTTGTGAAACTCTGCTGCCCGCGGAGGTAGTGGGTACGCATACCTCTTAACAACACATTATACTAAGAATCCTCAAAATTTCAGCTTTGCTGAAATGACGTAGGTCTGCGAGTTCTGGGATCTTGAAACATACTGATTTAAACGTGATATTAACATCCAAGAATACAGTGTGTCCAAGATAAGGATCTTAAGCATGGAAGTCTTAGTACCTATTGGAGATACAGCTTAGGTTAAATTAGGAAAAGTGTTTTTAAGCTTATTTACATGTCATTTAGAAACTTGAAAAATTTTCATGGCCTGCTGAGATATTTGGCAAAAACGAAAATTTGACTATATCGATTTTATTTTTTTTTGACTTTATTTGAAGAGATATAAAAACTAATAACACTTTTTCATTGGCACTTTTAGCTACTACATTTTTCATTACAAATTCAACGATGTATAACATGTCATATTTTAATTATTAGTTAAAAGAAAAATTGCTTATTTTCTATTTTTTGGTAGGCCTTGCAAACAAATGCTTGGACGGTAATACCTGTTACCGTATCTGTAACATAATTTAATATCATTATAAAATAGTATTTGTCCTTATTACCCTGCTTGTCGAGTTGTTGTTTTTAGAGCAATTGTTCTTATTGTTACTGTTGTCTCTATTATTGTTTATTGGTGAATAGCTAATATCTTATTGTATTATAACGGTCGAATATGCAGGATGGCCATTATAGCCATGAAAATAAGTTTGACATGCTAACATGCTACATTTTTGTGCTGCAAAAATAAATGAAGGTTTCATTTCTGCAGTTAATGAATTATGGTAAATACATAGACCTGGTATTTTAGTTTCCAAAATTCCACACCATATATAAACCCGAAACGTTCTTAATGTTTCGATATTTTCTTAACACGTGGATTTTGTTGAGCCTAGTTACGCGTATTGCTTATAAAGACAACAGTAACAATAAGAACAATTGCTCTAAAAACAACAACTTGACAAACAGGGTAATAACGACAAATACTATTTTATAATGATAATTAATTATGGTATTAACGTCCAAGTATTTGTTTGCAAGACCTACTTAAAAATAACTTAAAAAAATATAAACATGTGATACATCGTTAAATTTGTAATAAAAAATGGGATCAGATACATGATGTACTTTTTTTTCGAGCCATATAAAAAATAAAGTTAATGATGGTTTCTGAAAAACGAAACGTCGGGTATAAAATCTAAAAATACTATCATGTAGTAGCTAAAAGTGCCAATAAAAAGTGTTATTAGCTTTTTTATATCTCTTCAAATAAAGTAAAAAGAAATAAAATCGATATAGTCAAATTTTGTTTTTGCCAAATATCTCAACAGGTAAATATTGGAAAAGTTAAAATAAATCGTATAGTATTAAAAATAGGTATATGACATACTTAATAAAAGTTGTGGGTTTTGTAAGATCTTTCAGAAAAATAATAATATATATAGTGCGCCATTTAAAATCATCCAAATATATTCGTTTATTTTGAACACCCTGCAGCATAAAATTCCGTTGCATATATCTTTTACGTCATCTTCGAATAACGCTAATATCAAATATGAGTGATCCACCTTCAAAAATAATGGCGCTATCGTAATTTTTTTGCAAGTGTGAAAATTATTTTCTTTTAGAAAAATTGAAATATTGGAAAAACTATTAGGTTTAGGTATGCATTATTATTAATAAAAAAGTTTAAAAAATTTAAAAGGAATTCAAAACAAAATTTAAAAATAGGGTGTTTCATTTAAAAAAATGTATGTTTTATTCGTCACGCTTTTTTGAGCCACCCTGTATACTTTAAAATAATTTTAAATTGTGCATCCTAAGAATCTTTACATCTTTTTGTATTTACTATTTTCTCATAACTTTGAAACCAATGAAATAATGAACTTTACTCTATCGTTGACTCACCCTGTATAATTGGCTAGATCGTTGATTTTGTTGTCACTCGTTATAGGAACCGCCACTGAGTCTCTCTCTTACTATACGTCCCGTTTACCTCCCATACACTTCGCGTTACCGTGAGCTTATCTCATGTATTTTCACTTGTAATACCACTAGTGCTAAATTTATTTCCGGAAATTTCTTCTTTGAAAACCACGAATATTTTGAAAATTTTCTTAAAATATTCGTGGCCGAGAAAAAATTTCCTGAATAATTTAAGCACTTGTGGTATTACAAGTGAAAATATATCATACGGTTTAGAGGTTAGAAGGGGGCGACGGTTATGTCAAAAAATGTCCACTTTAATTCGCTCCAGGGTACCCCAGGCAGGAGAAAAAAAGAGAAGCCACCGACTTTATATTCTGGGGCTATTAAGTACTCGTTTGAAACTTAAAAATGAAGTATCACTCGATCCCCCTTTTTATTTAAAATAATAATCTCAAATAGTATATTACATTACAAGTGTGGAAAATGACTACATCTCACACGAGTGGGAATATTGTAGCACGAGGCGTTAGCCGAGTGCGACAAACCCAACGAGTGTAAGAAAGTCATTTTCACACGAGTACTGTACACTATTTTTCCTACGACCACAAATTATTCACCAAAAAATAAATAAATTAAAGTTTGTCTGTTCAGAAAAATAAAAAACAATTGAGAACTTGCAACACTAGGGTGATATTTACTTTGCAACACTAGTGTGATATATACTTTTCCTCACTGCTATATTATACTGTTTTGACAATATTTTTACATCGAAAATCACCTACCTAGAAGCATTATATAACTTTTATCATTTGGAATTTAAAAAGGCCCTCACTTAATAAAAATTGTATGGTTTTGTTAGGTAATAACGCTAATAGTTTAATACGGCTTTCACTATATATGGGTTTTTTTAAAAATTATCGATTCTTACATATTTTAGACACTCTTTCTAAATAAAACGTAAGTGGTGCATATCCAAAATATTCCGTTTTTTAAAAAATATCAGTAAATAAACTTACGGGACCGGGGAGTGAAAAGGGGTGCTGGGTGGGGTAAAATTGAAAACGAGTTAATGAAACTGAACATCACATGTAAAATTAAGTAAAAATAACAGTTTTTCCTCATATTTTTAAGAAAAAATATAAAAAATATGAAAATTGTAAATGCATAACCTAAAGTCCTTAAAGTAAGGAAAAACGACTACCAAACGTCAGTTACCATGCAAAATATGGAAAGCATTTGGCAACGTCGGAAGGGTCTGATTCTATTTATGAATGGATAAAAGAAAGTGGATTCATAAAGTGTGTATTAGCCTTAGGTTTAATTAGGATTAAAAAAGATTTAACTAGTTGTTTGAGTACACGAAGAAAGAGAGGAAGGAATTTGATCTATAGGCTTTTTTTCTCTGGCGCTTTAGGTCGAACGGTCAAGCGGCAAGGCTGCCTCTATAAAGTACGTGCTCAAAGGTAGAAGGGAGATTTTGAATTTGATCACTTACCTGACAACACTGTGCCAGTCAGTGAAAGTTGTTTTTTGTGGTTATGTCTATTTTTGTTTATGTTTATTTTTTCGTAAATTTTAATAAATATAAAATAAGATGATTTTCGCTAATTTGGGTTCTACCGTTTAAGGTAAATAAAAGTTTTTTTACTGTCACTACAATAAATATGTCACTTGCAAAACCAATAGCAGTTTTT
Organism: Listronotus bonariensis; assembly: GCA_014170235.1. NCBI lineage: Eukaryota > Metazoa > Arthropoda > Insecta > Coleoptera > Curculionidae > Listronotus > Listronotus bonariensis. The sequence continues at coordinate 19,460 of JACEGR010010331.1, forward strand.
AGAATGACATCATAATATGTATCACACCAGTGTTGTAAAGCACTTTGCAACACTAGTGCTGAAAGCACTTTGCAACCTAGTAGACATAACACTTTATCTATCAGAGAAATCAGTGTGCTATTTGCTATTTTCACAAGTGGTCGTAGGAAAAA
>JACEGR010010332.1:0-19608 GCA_014170235.1 Listronotus bonariensis
AAAATGCGAATCGGGCCATTGTCTAGAAAGTTGCGGCAACTCCGATTTTCACCAAATTTGGTATACAGAGGGATTTTAGGGGCGCTGATCCACAGAGTCAGTGAGCGGCTGCCTAAAATTTTTTCAGCAGCGTTTCGTTCTCGAGATATTCATCATCAAAGTTGGAATTGAAACTATCCCCATTTTTGCTATATTCCGCTATTTTTTGTACAAAATTCTTGATATTACACTAAATGGGCACACAATATTTTATAAACACCCTTTAAAAACCTCTTTTTTAGCGCTATTTTACACATTTTTTCTTCATTAAATCATTTCCAAACATGGCGACTTGATTTAAAGCAAACCTTTTCTATGTCAATAAAGATAGGCTTAAAATTGACAAAAAAACATGTTTTAAAAAGGTTTTAATGTTAAATGAAATATTGTGTGCCAATTTAGTGTTATATCAGAATTTGGAGTGCAAAAGAAGGCAAAATATAGTAAAAATAAGGACAGTTTGAATTTCAAGTTTGATGATGAATATCTCGAGAACGAAACGTTGCTGAAAAATTCTTTCAGATTCATGACACAGCGACCCAAAAACCCCCGTATACTAAATTTGGTAAATCGGAGTTGTCGCAACTTTCTGGACAATGAAATAGTTTGACTTTTTAATTTTGATGATGCAAAAGCAAGGACATTTGGTATAGCAAATGTGCTTTAATCGTAGTTGCTTCCACGTTCGAGACAATTACCGAATATAACATTATTTTTACAAAGAACTTACCCTGTAAGAAAATTGCTTATCCCTGATGTTAATGTTTCTCTAGTCTCAGATATACCAGGTAAACCTTTTGAAATATGCTTTGAGGCCTATAAAAATGTTTCTTAATAAAAGTCCTTTTATTTAATAAATAGTATTTGAATTATTGTATAAAAATACTAAATCAAAATATATTATATAGGTAGACTAGTATTAGTAAAAGTTCCAATAAAAATAAATGTAACTTGATAGGATAAGAACTCACACAACCGTTTAAACAAAAAAGTGTATTAGGTATTTTTGAATTGACTGATGTAAAAAAATACAATTTTAATATTTTTGAACAGAGGCAGATTTAAATGTACCTCTAATATTCAAAAATACAGTGCCGGATTAAGACTTCGTGATGCCCTAAGCACAGAACTCCTGTGGTGCCCCTAGACAAGAAATTTTTTTACTATTTGACAAAAATTACAAATTGAAGGACTTTATCTTACCAAAAATTTTTGAAGGGCAGATAAAAAGGTCTTCCGCTTTTTCAAAAACAAAAGTACAAGACTCAAACGGACATTTCTACTATTTTCTTTCCCTTCTACCCTTCAGTACCCCCTTTGTGGTGCCCCCAGAACGTGATGCCCAAAGCAATTGCTTAATTTGCTTATAGGGTTAATACGGAACTGCAAAAATAGTATTTTAACCATTTTCTTCTTTTGCATACAAGAACAAGTGTTTAAATGACTTTTCTCCTGTTATATTTGAGTTGGAGGTAAAAATATCTAGTTTCTACACAACTTAAAAGGTTTCTATATTGCTGCAGTAATCACATAACAAATTTATATAAATTTAATTTTTTTATTCTATTCTTTATAAACATTTAAATGTGGCTCTTAAATGATGAAGAATTTAAATAAATGGTGTAATTCCTGATATTTAAATAAATAAGTTGGAGAGGGACTCAAAAAATAATATATACAGAAAATAAACCTACCTTTAACAAATTCACCATCAATTATGCTTGCTCCTTTTCCTGCGATAAGCTCCAAATCAAAAGTATTAAATCCTTAAACAATAACAAAAAAAAATTTTTTAAATAAAAATACACATTCATAAATAAAGTATATATCATGGTGTATAATGTAGATGTAAATGAAATAAAATTGTAAATATTAAAAATAAAAATATTCTTAAAAACATGATAAATGAGCTGTAAGTAATGGAAACGTAAATGGGTATGCCTTTTTTACTTCATTCTAAACCATATAACAAATGAAGTGTTGTGAACCAGAGCGGACTATCCTACAAATCTAAAAAGTGCCAGAGTAGAATAAGTAAGCATCAACTATATACTATCTTATAATTATTTGTGGGTTATGGATATAGGGTGTTGCAAAGGGTTTAGGTATATTTAAATTTAAAATTGAACCAACTTCAAAAAAAAATTATGTATTATCATTAAAAAAAAGCTAAAGGAACAAAGTTTCTCAAGATGCTCGACTACGAAAAAAGAATATGATGTCATTTTTTTAATATAACTTGTGAGTTCTGGTTATGATATCGGATAAGCTATGTAAATAACATATCACATAGGCAGAGGAAAAAGAGACACTCTAATGTAAATACCAGCACATAAACATTACAGATTAGATAACTCACATACATCCTTTGTTGTTGCTTTTCTGGCCAATATACCTTTAACTCAGGGTCGTATTATCCATTAGGCTGACTAGACTACAGCCTAGGGCGCCATGAAAAAATAGGCGCCAAACAGGGAGTTTAAAAAAGTTTAGGTCGAGTGGGGATTTTGGGTGATTAGAGGTAAGGCACCTGGCACTGAAAATAGGCGGAAGGAAGGACCCCTTTTTGCTTTTTTGCTCATCAAATATTTTTTGGGTGGTGAGGTAAGGCGCCTGGCAGTCAAAATAGGCGCCACGGAGGGAAGAACCTTTTTTTTTGCTCATCAAATTTTCTTTTGTGGTGAGGTAAGGCGCCTGGCACTGAAAATAGGCGCCATGGAGGGAAGGACCTTTTATTTTGGTCTTTTTTTTGGAAATTTTTCGCTGGAAAATAGGCGCCCCGGGAATTGTAGCCTAGGGCGCCCGACACAGTTAATACGGCCCTGCTTTAACTATTGCTTATACAATATACGTGATTCAAAGATTACTTAAGATATTAAAATACACTTACCTGGTACGTTAAGTGTAGTTAAAGCGTTTTTTTGAGTCCTCTCTTGTTCCTCAGGGAAGGAAAAATACACTTACGATTAAAATGTTCTTCACATACATAATATTTTTGGTATATCTGTTCAACACTTAAACTTTTATAGTTTGGCGGTTCTATTAACGCAAGCCAAATATTGCAAATTTCGGGATCGTTTTTCGGAAAACGATGCCGCTTACTATGTCTGTTAACGCAGTTCCGCACACAGCACTTTTTTGGACGTAATGCTGGCACATAATATAATTCATCCATGTCTGTAAGCATAAAAGTCCACAAAATTTAAAAAAATACCGAATATACTACAAAAGCGCAGTAATACGCAAAAGACGCTAAAAATTCCAAACAAGATGGCACAATTCGTTAACACAAAGAACCTCGGATCAGTGTTGCCAGGTGGGTTACGATAAATATCCCCGCGTGGTTCCAAAAATTCTTTTTTGGGATACACTATTCTAAAAATTTAAAATATACCCATATTCAACGTTAAGGATGTTATATGGTGATCAGAGTAGACTACCACCTTCTAAATCGTGAAAAATCCCCGTTTTTACTTTAAAAACCCTTTTTCCCTATTGTCATCAAAAATCTCCGGAAAAAGGGAAAATCCTCGGTCTCTGGCAATGCTGCCTCGGATCATCCCTCCCAAATATTTGTAAATTACAGAGGAAATGTAGTGGCAACCAAATATACATTCCCCCTCGAACAGCCATCTAACGACAGTAGATGTAACTAAAAAAATACAGTTATCCCTTTTTAGTTTCAGCAAATGTGCTGCCATCCCTAGGTCGAGAACGTAAATTTTTAACATAAAAGCACGTTCCATAACACTTTTTTTCATGTTTCTAGCTGCGGAAAGGGATAGAGTTTGGATAATTTTTGCAAATTAGGAGTTTTCCAACTGTGAACTTATGTTTGTGATTTATTAATTTTTTAATTACACATGATTCGCCGTAGAGACACTTTTATTAAGGCCAATTCGTGGTTAAAATATTTATAATTGGATCCTCGAATTTAGTGGAGGTTACACCTCCAACTACTCGGGCACATACCCCTCCAAGCATTAAATCACTGAAAAAACCTTTTCATAAATTAAATATAATATGTATTAGTAAAAATAATTACTATTCTGATTTTGTGGTTACTGGTTATAATATTATTCTGGTTGAGTCATTGTATTTTTACTTTCTTTAGGATTTATTCTATTATGCTAATCTTATTAGGCAACAGTTTTTTCCTCGAATTAGGTTTTCAGAATATTTGCATTCGATAGATAAGAAAAATACTTTTTTTTATATACCGTACGAAAAAACAAAAGCCAAAAAGAAACGATATAACTGCTTTTTCATATACATATGTATACAGGGTGTTTTAGAAGTCTGGGATCAAACTTCATGGTGTAATTTCTTATGTTATTTTCTGAAAAAAAGTTCTTATAAACATATGTCCGGAGTTGCTTTTTTACTGAGATACAGGAGTTAGAAATTAAGGAAAAAAATAGTTTTTCCAAATATTTTTAATATGCTTGGGCCGATTTGGATAAAATTTGGTACATTTATTTAAAGTAGTAAGGCGCTTATTTATTTCTAACCAAATTGTTATTATTGGGTCCAGTGGCGTCTCGGTGGGCACCGCAATTTATATTATTGAGCAAAAAAGCACGCAACTGACTTTTTTGACGTTTTTATATTTTTTTTATATAATTAGGCAATACAACATTTTAGTCTTTTGTATTTTCTTCCTTGTGACCAAGAAAATCGAATCAAACAGCCGCCTTGACGAAATCAAGCAACAAATTTTTCGTGGTTTTTGGGCAAAATTTGGTCATTTTTTTTTATTCAATTTTTTACCGATTTCCAGTTATCGTAGAGAAAAGTGATAAACAGCTTTTCAACAGGCAATTAAATAATCTAAGGAATGGCGCAAAAGTTTTTTAAAAATTTTAAATAATAAAGCGACAATTTTAGGTCAAAATCGGCACTTTTTTAGTAAAATTCAAAAATTCATATCTTTAAAACAATTTAAACTAGCGACTTAAAATTTTAATATGTTTTAGAGCAAATAGTAAACATTATGCTAAAATTATTTTAAAATTTTAGCTTTAGTACTTTTTCAGAAAAAATAAAATGTAAAAAAATGTCCCATTTTTTAACAAAAAAAATGAAAATTTTAAAGCTTTATAAAACACGCTGTATAGATGATACGATTATGCTTAATATCTTGCTTTATAGAACTTTTCGTGTAAAATCCAATGACATTTACGTTTTTTTAATTCAAGGTCAAAATTTTAAGAAAAAAAAATAAAAACATGCAAAAATTTTAAAATTTTTGTCAATTTTTTTCATTTAAAAATTTCTCAGAGAAAATAAAACATTTTTAAACAGAAGACCATTTAGGCATTTTATATTTTATTATAAACCATAGCTAGCTGTAGACAATTCCTATAAACACATTTTTAATTGCAATAGTAACAACAATATCGATTTAAAATGTAAACTATTTTTTAAAACACTCTGTATATGTTTCTTTTAGATATTATTATACATATAAACCTTTTCTCTTGAATCACTCTATCTATAGAAAAAAGCCGCATCAAGATCTGTTGAGAATAGTAAGGTCAATATCGAATTTTAAATGTAAACTATTTTTTTAAACACTCTGTATATGGTTTTTGGATAGTATTATATCATATAAACTTTTCTCTTAAATCACTCTCTATCTATTAAAAAACTATCAAAATCAGTTGAGTAATATCGGATTTTAAATGTAAACTATTTTTATAAACACACTGTATACATTTTTTAGGGTATTATTATACAAATAAACCTTTTTCTTAAATCACTTTATCTATTAAAAAAAATCCGTATTAACATCCGTTGAGAAATATCGAATTTTAAATGTAAACTATTTTTTAAAACACTCTGTATATATTTTTTTTGGATATTATTATGCATATAAAATTTCCTCTGAATTAATCTATCTATTAAAAAACCGCATCAAAATTCGTTGAGAATAGTAACGTCAATATCAAATTTTAAATAAAAACTATTTTTTTAAACACTCTGTATATGTTTTTTTTTGTATTATTATACATATAGAACTTTCTCTTGAATCACTCTATCCATTTAAAAACCGCATCAAAATCCGTTAAACACTTTTAAAGATTTTAGCATACATACATACAAACAGACAGAAAAAGGGACTTTATTTTATACTATATAGTGTGATAGTAAAGACAAGTTATTTTTTTATGCGCTTGGCCGGATAGTTAGCCAACCAACTTAACGGCGAATCATTATAAAATTCATTGTGAAAAACAAAACTGTTTTGACACTTGTCTTCAAGGTTAAAGGCCACAGAACATGAAATTACTTTCCGAGCAGGCACTCGATTGCTGGTTGAATTCATAGTACGCTGTTGCCATAACGTGCCTTCGTTGTAAAACGTGGTTTTTTGGATTTTCAAGTTCACCTCACCGTGACGTTCGCTCTTAAAGACAAGTCAATGGCAAGACTGAACAACTTATTTCAGTTTAAAAAAATGTAAAACATGCATTCTCGTTTAATTTTTTATGTTTGTCATATACCTATTAAATTTTAAATTTAGTACCAACTGCAGGTTCAATAAACTTTTAAATTAAGCGCCAAAACATTTATTATATTTTTTATCGTGGCCTTTCTTGAGGGGAGGGGGCGGGGGGATAATGACGTCCACACCTCCTCCCCGCAAATCCACCCTTGTACCGATTGCGATACGGATACGTGTACCGTATCGCCCACATTAGCTTTTAAAAAGTACATTTATAATGTTTACATTTTTTTAACAGCAGTAAAAAAAATATGAATTTGCTCGTAAATGTTTTGTTTATGCAGAAAACTTTTTTAATTATGTCCAACATGAAGTTAGAATTAATGTATTTTTAACCCCAAATAATACAATGTGTTGGTTATGCAACTTTGTTTTGTGATTACTAAACACCATTTGACACGTTACCAAAGATTAAAAAACTTGTTCACTTTACTAACAAATGTTATTTTTTATTAATACATACTTTATTACCTGTAAAAATTCCTTTTTGAAATATTTCTAAAATATTAGCTAGCTTTATTAATATTATGGTTTATACCATGTCAAAATATTATACAAATATAGAACTAACCGAGAACTGAGTAAATATTTGTTTTGTTGGCTATAACTGCTTTTTTTTACTTGAGTATTGTGTTTAACAAGCCAAAATAAATATTTGATGTCATTTAGCTTTTTACGTTAATTGAAACAAACAAATAGCAAGTAAAACATTTATGGAAAACATAAATTAAAATAAGTTTAGTTAAGTTTCAAAATTATTAGTAATAATAAATTTGGATGACTAAGAAATTGGAAGGAATTTATACGTTTAGTATTATTTCTACAAAAAGTAAGTACATACAATTTTCTAATATTAAATAATAAATGCATAGTTATGAAGAGCATAATTGTCCCACTAAAAATATGAAGGCTATGATGTTTTATTTGCAATATAATATCTGTCCTGTTAAAATTTAAATTAATAAGTTTAAATAAATAAAACATGTAAAAACTGCTAATTTGGAAAATTTTATACGGTAAAAAAAACAACAGTATGTGACACATGCATAAAGTGTCTTTTTAACTTTAATAATTTTAAATTAAGGTACATCTATTTATAATGTTAAATTATAGAGGTTTAGCTATGCTAAGTAGTTTGTAATTTTTAAAGCTTTTTAGAGTAAGAAAAGCTTATTATAATATTTTGAAAAAAGAATTCCTTTCATCGGCAATTTTTGTATAAGTAATGGTCAAAAATATTACAAACAAATTAACTAACTTGTAGTTTTTGTAACCCAAAAGAAAACGTTTTTATTTATATTTATTCTAGTGAAAACTACCATTGTCTGGTTTTCAGTTTGGCCAAATAATCCATTGCCTGAAATTGGAAAAGACATATTTTTGCGTAAAAATCCCTTTTCATTGTTACTGCATGCATTTAAATTGGAACTTGAGTTCGAAAACACAACTTTAATTTATTTAAATTTTAAACAGCAATTCCACATAACAGCTGTTCTGGTTCGTCTGATTAGGCTTTATATGGTTTTGGAGCTTTATGGTTAGTTTTATTACAATATACGATCTTATATTTAAATAAATTTATGCTAAATAACATTATTTAAAAAAATAAGCTAAAAAATGGTAATAATGTTAACTATAGAAATTCAGCAACCTATAATAAAAATAAAATATCAAAAATTTTGAATAAATTAATTTAATTTCCAACTTGTCGTTTATTGACTTTTAAAATTAAGCTGGCAACATTGCTAAAAACCCCTCATCGGCATAATTCTAAATAATAGTCTAGACAAATGAACAATCCACGAAGGCAGAAAGCCTAAATACTAACGTACCGTGGGTGTCTTAAGCAAGGTAAGAGGAAGTTTGTTAACACGGGACTTAAAAACTTGAAGATTTGGGGGAGAAGGAAAGACCTCCGCTGGCAGTAGGTTCCACAGTCTAGAAACTCTGGGGATAAAAGAACGAACAAAATGGGAAGTTCGGGGCCTGTCCAATTGGACCGTATAGGGATGCATACGTGCGGCACCACGAGTTTCTCTGTTGGGAGCTGCAAGAGGAGGGACTATACTGGATAATTCGTCGGAGCAGAAGCCGTAAAAGTATCTATAGAAAAGCGATAGATCTCCCACAGCTCGACGATGGGCAAGAGAAGGAAGTCTTTGAGTAAGCAAAGGATCATTAATAAGACGAACAGCTCTTCTTTGAATGGCATCAAGAATGCTGAGGGTTGTAGGGGATGCCATTCCCCAGACATGAGAACAATATTCCAGAGAGGGTCGAATTTGGGACACATACAAAGTGTATAAATTGGAAGGAGAAAAATACTTTTGGCTCGAAAAAGAAATCCAAGCTTTTTGAAGCCGCAGTGGCTATAGATACAATGTGTTTATGCCAGTTAAGGTTATTCTCAAATGTGACGCCCACAAGGTTGAATGTGCCCTCGCTCTGCAAAACCTGGCCACTCATAAGCAAAGGGTGAGTGTTTAATGATTTTTTCGCGACAAGGAACATGATTGTGTCTTGGATGCATTAAATTGAACGAGATTTTTGGCGCCCCAATCCAAAATCAAATTGAGATCCTGTGAAAGAGATATTTGCATCGCCCTGCGTTTGCTTTCCAAGTCGGGTTGAGAGATTGGTTCGAGAACCTGAAATGTAGAGTGAAGGGTACAATTTGTGCTAATAGTCTTGGATCCGAATAGGAAGTCACCTTCACCCATATTTTTACCTATAATAAGAACTGTTTTATAATAAAGATGAGTATTTAAACAAAGGTATTGTGACATGGGGTTGGCTGAAAAAATTAGGTCAAGGCTATGACCAATTAGCCCTTTTAACATCATCATTGACATTTCGGACACTCTGTATACTGAAAAGGTTTATGACCCCAACTTTAGACGGTTTAAGATTCGTCAATCCTAAAGGAAGGGCAAATATCAAGAAAAAATTAGCACGACTCGACTGGGTGAAGTCACTATATTTCGACAGCTGATGATCAATTTAGTGGGATCTCGAATTTTTCCTTTTGTTTTGAGTTGTTTGCAAGTAATGTTTATTAAAAGATATTTTTAAATGTTTTTTTATCTAAATTTATGAAAGTTGTAACTTAATAATAATTAAAAAATATTGTGTACACGGTATTTCTGCGGCACTGGTGTTGACACTAATCTCATTTAATAGCATGGCCGAAAGGATCCAGGTGACGTCAAAAAGCCACCACCAATAGGGCTGCAATGTCATAAACCTTTTTAATATAAGGGCTATCTACATACACGACATTTTCAGCGCTCCATTAAAACAAATTAAATTATGTTTCAATATTTTCATTAATTTACTTTTTGTAACGAATTTTTCAGCTCTGCCGCGCTTTGTCCTTTTACCTTTGTGCTAAGCACAACTTCGTTACGAATAAATTTTAATTACGGGTTTTCATGACAAAAAGAATGCAATACTTTTACAGTTTGTTGTAAAAACATTCTATTTTTAATCAAACCTTTAATAGAAAATTCCTAGAGAATCTTCTTCAAATAGCTCTTTATCTTTTGCTCTATCAATTCCAAAAAGAATAACGAAAACATTTCTTTGCTCTTATTGCACATAGTATTGATTAAATCTATTAACGTGTTTAGAAAAGGTATTTTATGTTTATTTTTTAACCTCGTTTTATAATTTAAAATGGATAAAAACAAATCAAAAGACATCGATCCACGCTCTGGGCTATAAGTATAGGGATGCACTGTTGTTAAAAATTAACGAGAATCGTTAACAAAACCTACGTGCTAATGTATTGTTATTTGTTTAAATAGAAAACTAGTATTGAAATTTAAAATTAAAAATTGTAATTAAAAAGTATTCTAAATGTACTGTAAACAAAATATTAAACACAACCATTTTTTTCCGATCAGATAGAAATTTATATATTTTTATTACGTCTTTTTACCTCTAAATTGCTTTATTTCTGTATGTAGAAGGTGTTACTAGACAATGTACTTTTGGCCATGGTCTAAAATATTTTTTTCCACTAGCGTGTGGTGCAGCACTTTTCAGCACTAGTGCTGGAAAGTACTATTATCACCTACTACTTTTCCGCACTAGTGCGAGAAAAGTACACACATTTTAAACCAAATATTAGTGAGTCGCAATGGAGAATTTTCTGTTTTTAGTTTGTGGTCACCTTATTTACACTTGGTATGCTTTTCAACCAAACAACAATAAATAAAAATAAAATTAAGCTAAAGAAATTTACGGTACCTGATTTTTTTTAAAGTAATACCTGAATCTCACCATTAAAAAAAACTTTTATAATAAATCAGTCAAAAAGGAGATTTTTATAGAGAATACAAAATAAAAAAAAAATAGGTATATGCATTTAAAATAAGAAAGGGTATGGAACTCTCGGCTAAACCGAGAAGTGATTATAAGGTTAGTGTCATGTCAAATGTCAATTTATGGTTTTATCACGCTGTAATTTTTTTAGTCATTTTTAAAACTATGGGGGGTAACAACATCCTGTGTCCTATTAGAGAGAAAATCCATATTTGAAAATTGCAATTACTACAAAAAGTTGTAATGCATACCCAAATAAAATTAGATTAAATTAATGACAAATTTAAAGAATAAATTTATTTAAAAAAATACCCTAGCTAGTATCCATATCGAATAATTTTATTTTACCCACAGAAAATATTGACCAACATTACTAGTAATAACAAAGAAAGAAAAACAAAAAGTAAAATAAAGTTCGCTAGTCGCATTTAATTTTATCATTTTTTACCAAGTTTAAAACTTTATAGTTTTCATATTTGTATTCCATTTTGCCAAACCCCACTAGTCTATAATAAAACCCTTTACATGGATAAAGTTTTTATCTACTTTTGATGCAAATAGCTCTATTACAAACGCTAGCTAACATGCCAAGCAAAATGGCCGTTTTAAAGTTAAATAATTATTATTATTGCTGGCAAAGCCGCTTATTTTTCTCTTTGGAAAAAATTATGAAACCAGCTTTATAAACAAACAATATCTCTTCCAATAAAAAGTTGGTTTTATAATGTTTTTCTTATTTAACATATTTGTCGCAGTTAAAAAACAAATATACAGCTGTGTCTACGTAAGTTCGCACCATAGATCATAGGGCAACTTGTTAATTTTACAAAAAAAGTGATTCTTGATAAAAAGTTTTGCAATGGTCTAAAACCTAAAATGCAGATATTAATTTTTGGAGTGGTATACGAGGTATTTTAAATATTAAAAAGTTTAGAAAAAGTACATTTATTTCTTATAATATCGAAAATTTTTATTAAGAAAATATGTTGAGGATTTAAAATAGCAAATAATATATGCAATTATGCTTATTTCAAAGAGAATCTTTTTTGCAATAACGAGCATTTCTTTAACTTTTCGCTGTTTTGACAGTTCTATAGCTTTTTTACAATATAAATTTGTAGAAGTGGTTATTATTATACATAATTTGAGTAGGGTGAGCATGATGCAACGCTCTCTGCATATATATATGCAGAGAGCACTTGTAATATTATTAAACAGGGTAATTCAAAATGGGGAGTCAATTTACAAAAATATACAGGGTTGCGGTAAAAATTTAAAAGCTTATTTATGAGCTAATTTTATGAAAAAAAAAGTTTATATAAACATAGGTCTGAACTTGCATAGTTTTGAAAATACAGGGCGTTCCACCTTTTTTTTTATTGTTTTTTATATATATATCGTAGATATCCTTAGATATGCAATTTATTTATGTTATTTTTTAGCATTTTTATTATCTGTTTTTTTTTATCTTTGGACAAACCACGAAGAGCTTGTTGACACGGGACTTAAATACCTGAAGATTTGGGGGAAGGAAAGACCTCCGCCGGGCAGCTGGTTCCACATTCTAGAAACTCTAGGGATAAATGAACGAACAAAGTGGGGAAGTTCGGGGCCTGTCCAGTTGGACCGTATAGAGATGCATACGCGCGGCACCACGAGTGTTTCTAGTGGGAACCGTGAGTGGAGGAACTATACTGGACAATTCTTCAGAGCAGAAGCCATAATAGTACCTATAAAAAGCGATAAATCCCCACAGCCCGACAATGAGCGAGAGAGAGAAGCCTTTCTGTAAGTGAAGGATCATTAATGAGACGAACAGCTCTTCTTTGGATAGAGTCAAGAATGCTTAGGGTTGTGGGGGACGCCATGCCCCAGATATGAGAACAATATTCCAAGGGAGGTCGGATTTGGGACACATATAAAGTGTATAAATTAGAAGGGGAAAAATACTTTTAGGCTCGAAAGAGAAATCCCAAGCTTTTTGAAGCTGCCGTGGCTATAGATACAATGTGCTTTATGCCAGTTAAGGTTACTTTCAAATGTGACGCCCACAAGATTGAAGGTGTCTTTGCTTTGTAAAACTTGGCCGCTCATAAGTAGAGGATGAGTATTTGATGACTCTTTTCGCGACAAGGAACATGATTGTGTTTTGGATGCATTAAAATGGACGAGATTTTTGGCGCCCCAATCCAATTTTAAATCAAGATCCTGCGAAAGAGATATCTGCATCGCTCTGCGTTTATTTTCCAAATCAGGTTTAGTGATGGGTTTAGGAACCTGAAAACTAGAGTGAAGGGTACTATCGTCGGCACAACTATAAATGGAATTAGTTGTGGACGAGAGAAGGTCGTTGATGTGAAGAAGAAACAATGTTGGTGCTAGAACTGAGCCACTGAGGCACTCCAGCATTTACTTGGTGAAAGCTTGAAGAATGGCCGTCCACAATAACTGATGTTAGTAAATATGCAAGCCCTTTAAGTTATTATTGAAAATACTAATTTCGGCATTTTTGTCCACATATCGACGCAGTATGCGACGGATCGGGCGTGGACAATTCACTAGTAACTATTTTTTTTCACTAGCAGTTACTACTGTTGGTAACATTGTTGGTCACTTGTCACGCCAATATATTTTTTAATATGGCGTGTCGTTTATTCGGTCATCATTTGCCGGTTCCAGCACTGGAACGATGTTACCAGCAGAAGTAGGTGAATGTTTCCAATATAGCGAAATAAAAGTTACTAAACAATTGACAATACATAAACTGCCATTTTAAGAAACCAGTAGTTACTTTTTTATGAGGGCTGTGGTCTGTACTCGAGTTATCCTAGAACACAGGTATATATCTGTAAAGAGGAGCTTTTGAAATTTATATAGGAACTTGTCATATTTAATATTTTTATTTATTTTATATGAATCCGAGAGATAGCCTACATATCTCGTTACACCCTCTAGAATAGAAAACCTTTTGTACGCAGTTCTAGGCCGCTCAGTAAGTAGCTTAAACTTAAATAATTTTTGATGAATTACTTCTTTATTAAAATTAAACACAATAAAATACTTGCGGTAGTTATTTTGTCATAAATTCTGTTGATCTTCTAATAGGTCTTTAAATTCGAAATGCATAACATATCTTTAAACTTTATTTTAATTAAATGTTTTACGGTCTATATACCTGAGCTTTTAACGCACCATTTACTTTGACTAGATCAAAACAAATTTTATTTTTTAATTAAACTTTTACTACGTAGAATTCTCACCTTTTCTCTTTAAACAGTTGAGAAGCCAAAGAGTATAGCTTGTATCGTAGGTTTTCTTTTAGTTTGCTTTATCGCCAGACGTCTGGTTTTAATTAAAAATACATTAAAAATGTTAATTAAATTGGTTTAACCACAATAATAGCAAGTAAACTATTTATTTAATAATTAATTATCTTTGAAAATTTTTCTAAATAAACAAAATTACACATTTAGAAGTAATTTTTTAAACATCTTTTCTTTATAACAATTTTCGATATTAGCAAAAATACAGGTACTTTGCTCTTAAGCAAAATTACATTTTCGGGTAACCCGTAGATTACTATGACAATTTGATATCTGATGATTGTATTTTAGGTTTTGGACCATGCAGAACTTTATAAAGAATAACTTTTTTCGTGAAATGAATATTAAAAAGTTTTCCATATGACGCCAACTTACGTCGACACACTTTACAGACGACTGCCACCTTTCATTACCTTGCTTATAGATTCAAAATGCTGGCTATTTCTTTTGATGTATTCAGTAAAAATATTCTATTCTCACATATTTTTTGCACAAAAGGTTCACTAAATATTGCTAAACTACACCGTGCTTGAGATATTTGAAATTAAAACCCTTTAATCCATATAAAAAAATTTCCATTGTTTCCTTCCCACTTCATCTAGCAGTGATTCTTAAAGGTGTGGTACAAAATGTTACTCTAAATTCTTTTAGACCAAAAAATATAATGATCTAATTCTGCAAATGTTGCAAACAAGCTAACCGTTTCGAGAGGATACAGGGCATCATATTTTGTAGCAGTATCTCGCGCATACTATTTAGAGAAGCCCTTAGATCAGTAGAGAAAGTTGTGTTGCCTAGGTGTAAGTAAGTAATTAAAAAATATATCTATATCTAAAATATCTTTAAAACGGTGGCTCGTAGCGATATTTACTAAATGTACTTGTTTTTTAAGCAGATATGAGAGATTGCGAACCTTATCAAAGGACCGCAGAAAGGTTTCTCTTAATTTTATATTATATCAGATATATATTCCCATCCTAAAAAACCCCTATACTAACAGGTTGCGAAAGAAACAGTATAAAAATATTTAAAATATAACCAAAATAAATGCAAAATTTAGCACATCCTGGACTCTCAAGCGTAAGGATCAACTTTCGACTAGGGTACTTGGTGTTAGATCGTCTGTATTTTGGCCCAAGGAATTCTCGTGTAATATGATTACAGACCTTTTAAAGACAGCCTGTATAAAGGAGGTTTGTCGGGTGGATGTACCACACTGTTTTTATTATTAATAGACTTCATTACTTTTCCTAGGGTCCTGCAATAGTGCGTCAGGCTTCCGTAGCTCCTATACAAATAATGTTAGGAATTCCGTTCTGGTACCAACTTATAACGTGGATTAGGTTGCATTTTTGCAAAATATTTTTGCACATACAGGGTGGCCCAAAAAGTTTGACGACAAAATGTACATTTTTTTTAAATGGAACACCCTGTATTTTTGTGCACATTTAGGTTCCTATTAGTGTATTTCATAAGTACACAAAATTTTATTTCATTGGGTTCAGCGGTTTGGGAGCTAAAAATTAAAAACCTACAAAATAACATTTTACCGCCCTGAAAGAAAATTGGTTAAAAAATAACTTAAAGATTTTTTTTTAAACAAAATTATGTAAAAGCTAATACCAAAGATATGAAGATAACAAGGAGTTATAAGTTTTTTTCCATTATATACAGGGTGTCCAAAATCCTGTTTTGAAAAGTACATATTTCAAACACGTTTTTCCAAGTTTTTTAAATGGAACACCCTGTATATTATTCTACCATTCGATGAACAATTTAAATAATTTTTTTTTGGTAATTACAATTAAATTAAAATTCTCAACCGTTCTCAAGATATTTACCAAAAACCTAATATGAAGGTATCGATAGTGAAACAAAATACTCAGGCGGCCATGGAAACAAACAAAATATTATTTAATTGGATAAGTACATATTGACATTTCGTAACCGTATTAGAACCACTTCTTCTTGGGCGAAAGTAATAATATTCTATTAGAAAAAATGCATTTTTCAAAGGAAGAGCTAATTGACATGATTTTTGTGTTAGGAGAAAGTGAGAAAAATTGTTTGCTAGCAAGTAGAGTTTATGCAGCTCGGTTTCCCGACAGACGCCGTCCGGAAGCAATAAGTTTTAATAGACTCCTTGAGCGTTTTCTTGAAACAGGGAGTGTGGACTACAAAAAGCAAGAAAGGTTAAAAGTGGCCACGAATGAAGAAAAACAGTTTGCAGTTTTACTGACAGTTACGGAAAACCCAAATATTAATCAGGCATCCGTGGGAGAAGCAGTTAGCATAAGTGAAAGGTCAGTCCAAAGGATTTTAAAAAACCATAAATATCACGCATACCACATTCAGTTGCACCAAACGCTGAATGAAAATGATTTTCAACGAAGGGTAGAGTTTTGTGAGTGGGCACAAATTCGCCTTCAAGAAAACCAGTTTTTTTTTATGAATGTTCTATTTACCGATGAGGCAACGTTTCACAATACTGGATGCGTGAACAGACATAATTTCCATTATTATTCTAATGAGAATCCAAGAATAATACGACAAATAGACCGCCAACACCGTTGGTCAATAAATGTTTGGGGAGGAATTATAGGGGACCATGTGGTAGGTCCATATTTTTTTCACGGCCACCTTAACGGCGAAATTTATTTGGCATTTTTAACAAATGATTTACCCGGATTGCTGCCCCAAAACATCCAAGACAAAATATGTGGTTGCAACAGGATGGGGCTCCAGCCCATTTTTCACAACCAGTTAGAGCTTTGTTAAATGACAGATATGAAGATCATTGGATTGGAAGAGGAGGACCAACCAGATGGCCTGCGAGATCGCCGGACCTAACGAAATTAGATTTCTTTTTTATGGGGATACGTAAAAGACCTTGTTTATATGGAACCTCCCACAACAGCACAAAACATGCAACAAAGAATCATCCAAGCATTTGCCACCATTACACTCCGCAATGCTTCAAAAATGTGGAAAGATCCTTACAAGAGAGAATTGGAAAAATGCTCTTCAACAAGGAGGAAGACATTTTGAACATCTTCTAAATTAATATTTTCCAACTTCTAGCTAATTAGTTAGGTACGCATTTTTATCGTCCTCTTTTTTAAACTATTTGACTTTGATTACTTATTTTATCATTTTGAGCTGTGAATTCCAAAGAAGCTAAAATTATGTCTAAATGTCAATATGTGTCCAATTAAATAATATTTTGTTTGTTTCCATGGCCTGCCTGAGTATTTTGTTTCACTATCGATACCTTCATATTAGGTTTTTGGTAAATATCTTGAGAACGGTTGGAACTTTAATTTAATTGTATTACCAAAAAAATTATTTAAATTGTTCATCCGAATGGTAGGAATAATATACAGGGTGTTCCATTTAAAAACTTGGAAAAACGTGTTTGAAATATGTACTTTTCAAAACAGGATTTTGGACACCCTGTATATAATGGAAAAAACTTATAACTCCTTGTTATCTTCATATCTTTGGTATTAGCTTTCACATAATTTTGTTTAAAAAAAATCTTTAAGTTATTTTTTAACCAATTTTCTTTCAGGGCGGTAAAATGTTACTTTTGTAGGTTTCTAATTCTTAGCTCCCAAACCAGTTGAACCTAATGAAATAAAATTTTGTGTACTCTATAGAAATACACTAATAGGAACCTAAATGTGCACAAAAATACAGGGTGTTCCATTTAAAAATGTAGATTTTGTCGTCAAACTTTTTGGGCCACTCCTGTATGTGCAAAAATATTTTGCAAAATGCAACCTAATCCACGTTATAAGTTGGTACCAGAACGGAATTCCTAACATTATTTGTATAGGAGCTACGGAAGCCTGACGCACTATTGTAGGCGGGGACCGAATAGCCATCTGATATTAGGCGATGACGAAGCGTTGTTGTTTTTAGAGCGTTTGATCTCTAACAAATACTTATTTAAATTAAAAATAAATGCAACCAGATTTGTCTGGTGTATCAGTAAAAACAAATAACCAAAACTTTCTGAAGAACTGTAAATAATTTTCTTTAACCCACATTATTTGTTAAACTTAAGTTTTGTTAGGTATGAATAAATGAAGTTTTTCTATTAGCGCTATTTATGTATGAGCTAAGTGTTTTAAAAATTTACTTTCTGCAGGCTGCTTAGTCACAAAAAAGGCATTAATATAAACATCAAGATAGAGCTTTAAAATTGACACAGAAATCCTTTTCAAAAAAAAGCTAATGGCTTGGATCAGTATTAAGTAGGACACTAAAAGCAAAACGGTGTTGTGTTTTAAAAAACTTATCCCAGAGACAGTTTACTATTTTAAGAAATTTTGCCAGGATTCTTGTATAAATAAATCCTATAAAAGAAAAATAGGCTATTAAAGAAAACATATTTTTTTAGTGACATTTTCTTTAGATGGTATTTAATAATCGAAAGGTATTAGTTAAAGTTACCAGAGGTAACAGCATTATTTTAACCTGTTTTAAATTAAAAATATATGTGTATTGACGACTTTGGGTGGGGGGCGATGGGCAAAAGACTAGATTAAGTATAAGATATTATATTTTAAGGGCTTTAAAGAGTGGTTTGTATATTTCATATGTTCCGTTTATGCTAATATTAACCTTTGAAAATACTTAACATTAAATACTATATTCTTATATGAACTGCAGTGACGTAACTACTACTTTGGGGCTAGGCGGGGCCTTCAAGCTCAGGGTGCGACTTTTTGTTTATGTGTTAGAAGTTTAAAGACGTAAAGACCGATTTTTATTGGCTGTCACTTAAATTGTAGAATTTTTAAGAAGGTAAAAACCTTTTGTTTTTATTTGCCTTAGGGCCCCCTACTTTAGTTTTTGACTCAGGCCCTTTGCTTTTTAAGCTACGTCACTAATTACCTCTTTTGATAAAAAAAATGGCCGAAATTCACAAACATTGCAGGCTTTCTTAAACCTTTAATTTATATTGCGAAATTATTGCGGAAAGAGAAACAATTTGGAATTGCTGTTGATCCTACCTTGTATTCATTTTATCATGGAGGTATATTATTTTTAATCGAAGTTTTTAAACAGATAGTAGACAAAGCGCGGTATGATGAAGAGTTTAGTTTATATCTTGCAATAGAGTGGTTTTTTTATACCAAAAGCGAGTGGCGATATTTTGTTTAAGTTTTAATAATTTCTTTTCTGTCTTGCTCTCGATTATACAAATATTTTGCACGTTTTAGCGGAAAACGGAATATAGAATTAAATTAAAACAATACTATGAAAAAATTATTATTTATGCAGCGTTTCTAATTAAATTTGCACCATATTTAATAATATAAAATAAAATATTTGGGGGCCCCTATAGCCAGTATCTAATATTTTGACTGTTAAATTTGAGTTGTCCTTATAGCATAACTAAAT
>JACEGR010010333.1:0-19601 GCA_014170235.1 Listronotus bonariensis
AATAACACTTTATAATTTAAATCAGGTCAGATGCCACCGCCAAACGTAGTGGGACAGTCTCGGTATTCAAATAGTAAGACTGGGAAAGGTTTAATGACTTCCCTAATTAATAGACTTCCTTAATTGACATGTATACCTTGGTTATCAATATTGTGGTCCAGGTACCTAGGCTGAAAAGCGGGTAGCTAGGAGGTGATCAAGGCATTAATCCATTGGGATGCTGCAGGCGCTGCAGAAAGATACGCATCGATCCTATTTGAATAAAAAAGAATTTAAAGGTACGGACACCAGGCACGGATTACGAGTTAGAACAGCGGGCTTGGGAGAGAGGAAAGCAAAAGAAGCAAGTGCCAGTGAAAAAGCTGCTGCTCGGTTGGGTTACAAATATAATGAAAGCTAAGCAGCGTTTTGGTATGGGGTGTTAGAAAAAAGTGTAGAAAAAAAAAAGAAAATCTATCGTGTAAAAGAAAACGTAAATTTAAGCGTACAAAAAGTGTCATTTGGATCAGCTCTTAGACATCCCATACGTTCCGGAATGACAAAAGGCTGGTGGTAAAAAACTTATAGAAAAGATCTAATGAAAGCGTCGAAAATTGCATTTAGTGCAGCACGTAAGAACTTTAAAGCGGCTGGTAGAAAAACAAAAATTCGTACTCCTTGAATTATACTGATACCGAAGCTAGGTGGTCTATTACCTTTGTAATTCCAATATGTTTTGTTGCTTCAGGACCGATTTTTTTAAATGGTTTAATATTTTCAACGGCGGTTTTAAGTCACCAAAGCTATCGTAATAAGTTACATGTGACCCCAGCTTTTTATAGGCCACCCAGTGAGTCCCCACTCCCTGCATACTGTCCAAATTAACAACTGCTGATTCGTTTCGTTTGGATCCACATGAAGGCAAAAAATCACGCATAAATACACCTCTAAAATAGAGTATTTTTATTAGGGCAGCATTTTGCTCCAAATCTAAATTGGATAATGGGCGTTGGGGTAGGGACTTTATTAGTTTTTTGATTGTTTTTTATTACTCATGTATAATCCTACCCGGATCGGTATGGTTTAAGAAAGAGACCGGAACCACTTGTTGATTTTAGTTGTAATGATGCCCCAGTTTTGTTTTGTTTCTCATTTTTTACTGATTTAAATGCACGTACAATACCTGCTGCTCCACCTGTCAAAGATCCTAAAGCCTAAAGCCCTGCAAATATTGGAATTAAAGGTAATAGACCACCCTGCTTCGGTATCAGTATAATTCAAGGAGTACGAATTTTTCGTTTTTCTACCAGCCGCTTTTAAAGTTCTACGTGCTGCACTAAATGCAATTTTTGACGCTTTCATTAGATTTTTTCTATAAGTTTTTTACCACCAGCCTTTTGTCATTCCGAACGTATGGGATGTCTAAGAGCTGATCCAAATGACACTTTTTGTACACGCTTAAATTTACGTTTTCTTTTACACGATGATTTTCTTTTTTACACTTTTTTCTAACACCCATACCAAAACGCTGCTTAGCTTTTATTATATTTGTAACTAACCAAGCAGCAGCTTTTTCACTGGAACTTGCTTCTTTTGCTTTCACTCTTTCCCAAGCCAGCTGTTCTAACTCGTAATCGGCCTGGTGTCGTATCTTTAAATTCTTTTTTATTTAAATAGGATATATCGTGTTTTCTGCATGCAGCATCTAATGGATTAATGCCTTGATCAACTCTAGCTACCCGCTTTTCAACTTAAGTACCTGGACCACAATATTGATAACCAGGTATACGTAATTCAAAAGGAAGTCTATTAATTAGGAAATTAATTAAACCTTTCCCAGTCTTATTTGAATACCGAGACTGTCCACCTCGTTTGGCGAGTGGCATCTGACTGATTTAAATTATAAAGTGTTATTTATTTTTATTTGAAGTATGCGTATTGTAGGTCTAAAACAAAAGTTTCATATTGACAACTTGGATGAAAAAGTAGGGTCGGGTCAAACAGGAAAATATTTTAGAAAACACGGTCCTTTATTTCCAATATCAATACGTGGCTTACTTATTGAACCGTCTAAATGTGAAAAAACAAATGTTATGATTTCGCTGCTTACACACCCTATGGGATTACGTATTGAAAATGTTTATATCTACTCAAAGTTATTGTATCAACCAAAATATGAGTATTAAAATAAAATTCTATCAACCAAAACAGGACATGGCTACTACACATTTAGTGATGCAGCAAATATTGTACAACCGTCAGATGCAAAAACAAACTCTATTTTTATCTTTGACGATGTAATGTGTGAAAATCAAGATGTAATACGTTCATATTTTAGTATGGGTCGCCATAAAAACATAAATGCTTTTTATTTAGCCCAAACCTAGTCACGAGTTCCAAAGCAACTAGTGCGTGATAATGCTAATTTCATTATTATGTTTAAACAGGATGAAATAAATTTACGTCACATTTTCTCAGTTCATGTTGCACCCGATATTACTTTTTAACAATTTTAAGAGATGTGTTTTAAATGTTGGGATAATAAATATGGTTTTTTGGTCATTGATAAGGATAGCGACTTAAATTTGGGTAGGTACTGAAGAGGATTCGATAGCTCTATGATATTAAAAGAAAATATTCATTACGTCATTAAAGGATCTGGAAACAACGTTATCATTAACATGAATGAACAAATTGATTTAAAACGAAAGTTAATTATGGTTACCGATGCTGAAAGAAAAAAATTAGACAAATTAAAGCGGCAAATGTGAAAAAAACTTTGAATTGGAGAAAATTTATGAACCCATTTCTAAACCGTTGACATCCATATCTAACGTTGTAAAGCAACAGCAGCTACAGACGGGTCCTCATCAAAGGTCTAACATACCAGCAACAACACAAACTAGCAGTCCGAGCACACCCACACTGGGTTTAGCTGAAAAATCATCAAGTACAATACAATCTTCAACTCCGTTTGTACATCAAAATTATCCCAAGACAAAAAAAAGTCCCTTTACATCGAACGAACAATTAGAAGATGTCTAAAACCCGTTTTTTACACCAAAAAATCATAGTGTGTGTTGCGTTTGTCTGCCTGTCTGTCAGTTAGTATGTATTTCTCACTCTCTCTCTCTCTCTCATGCCCGTGCGCCTGCAGAGGGGCGGGTACGCCCCCTCGGTCAGATGGGCCGTCAATTAAAGGGGGTGGGCGGGGGCGTGGCCGTTACGGGGGTTATATCGGGGAATACAACTGGGGGCCTCTATACGGGACCGATATACATAACCTGAGTTCATCATTTTAATTAATATTGTATATGTATTTGATCACATGTGTCTTTACGGGTGTGTATGTCATGCCAGTTTTACATTAGAGGAGGGGATTAAAACTACGTTAACCAAAGATTTAAGGTAAAAGGGACTATTATGTCTTAGTTCTTATTTACTCGTCACTAGTTACAGTTGTAAGAAGTCTGTGAGTGAGACTTCTCCAAAATTAAGTCATGCCTAAAAGACATAAATATCAAATATGCATCCGCAACATCGGCATTAAACTGTGGATATATGAGCCAGCAATAAGTAAGTCATTAAGATTATATTTTTATTATTCTCACGACAATGATTAAATTGATTTTTAGAATACATACGAAAACTTAAAAGACTTCAGAAGATGGTTAATAAAAATGTTAAGATGCATGGAAAAGTGTTTGCCAATGAAATATTAATAGACCTGTCTCAAGCCCTTAAGACATTACCATTGCAGGGCAAGAAGAAAGAATATTTTATCTTTATATATATCGTGGAACCTTATATTTATCCAACAGAAACTGTATTATTTTTAAATATTTTGAATGATTTAGATATGCCTGCACTAGCCAAACATTTGTAAAAGAAGAATTTCGGACTTCCCTTGTCTTTATTAATTTATTCACACAACGTTTCGGGCAGTACTATCTCTGCCCGTTCTCAAGTGTAAACTAAACCTAATTCCTAAAGCTACTGAGTTTATATACACTGGGGAAGATCATTCACCCGTGATGGAGTTGGGTTCGGTCAAGCGTGGGGTTGTTCACCTAAGGCGCCGGCATTAGTGCGCTTTAATAGTGGTTTCCAAATATTTGGTATGTCCACACTTGGATTGCTAAAAACATCATTATTGTTTTCAATAAAGACGGCTTTCTTAAATTTGCGCTTTCTCTAATGTGGTTCCCTGTGAACAACCCGTGCTTCTGACCACTTGATATTGTGTTGTTGAGACCAAACATGGTCAGCGATCCCTGATTTCGATGTTTCCCCCTCTGTGTGTGTTGTTTGTGCTCTGCCAGTCTTATATTTAAAGGGCGTTTTGTTTCTCCAATGTACGACCCCCCACATTGACATGGTACCTGGTAGATACAATCTTTCTCTTGTGTGGATAAATCAGGTTTTGTTTATGTCCAAAAGCTTCGTAACGTAGACTCCGACTTAAAGATGGTTTTAATTCCATATTTCTTTGCTATTCGTCTAATCTTTTCTGACGTTCCTTTCACATATGGAATTGTTAAAAGAGAGAAAGTATCTTGATCAGGTGGTCGCACTGGTGATTCCACATTACAACTATTTATAATTTTATTTATAGATCTCTCAGCATAACCATTCTGAAGCAAATCCATTTTGACATTTCCTAGTTCTGTATCCAGGGTTGCTTTGTCGCTGCATATTGTAGTTGCGCGTTTATAAAGCGTTTTTATTATTCCCAGTTTGCTTCAGAATGGTTTGATTGAAAATTAAGATACTGTCCCGTGTGTGTGGGTTTCCTATATACAGATGTGTTAATTGTTACAATAGACCTACTGACGAGAACATCCAGAAAAGGCAAACATCCATTTTTCTCTTTCTCTATAGTAAATCTAATGGAGTTATTTACTGAGTTAATGTGGTTGAGAAAACAGTCTAGTTGTCTGTCTGTTCCATTCCAGATTATAAAAGTATCGTCAACGTATCGAAGCCAGATTTTTGGTTTGACGGTTGCGGTGTTAATAGCATGAGTTTCAAATCACTCCATGTAAATGTTCGCTATCACTGGAGAGAGTGGGCATCCCATCGGTAGGCCATCGTCCCTCAATCTAGCCTCGACAATGTCTAACGATTCCTTCAAAGGCACATTTGTATATAGGCTTTCGATATCAAAGCTGACGAATTTATCCAAGGGATCTAACTTAATGTCCTTAAGGATACTTACAAATTGCTGATAGTTCTTTACAAATGACGGTGTTCTGCCAGCTAATGGTTGAACAATTTCAAGAAGGAATCTACTTAAATTGCTTGTTGCCGAATCTCTTGAGCTGGTGATTGGTCGAAGTGGAACGTTATCTTTGTGGATTTTGGGCAGCCCATATAGGTGTGGTGGTTGCTGGAATGTAGTTCTTATATTTATAGAGTGCTCGATATATTTTCCCTTCAATTGTCTTTGTAAGGTCACTGGGTAAAAGTCTGTATTTACCCTTATTTCTTCTATTTTCTTGTCATAATCTTCCAAATCCATTACCACAGTCGCGTTGCCCTTGTCAGCTGGAAGGATCTCGATGTTCGTTACCCCTGGAGGATGTGATGGAGCTCCTGAGGTGCTGTCTGCATAATTCCTATTTTCAAGTGAAAGATAAGTTTTATGCCCAGGACGATGGCCTACCGATGGGATGCCCACTCTCTCCAGTGATAGCGAACATTTACATGGAGTGGGTTGAAACTCATGCTATTAACACCGCAACCGTCAAACCAAAAATCTGGCTTCGATACGTCGACGATACTTTTATAATCTGGAATGGAACAGACAGACAACTAGACTGTTTTCTCAACCACATTAACTCAGTAAATAACTCCATTAGATTTACTATAAAGAAAGAGAAAAATGTATGTCTGCCTTTTCTGGATGTTCTCGTCAGTAGGTCTAATGGAACAATTAACACATCTGTATATAGGAAACCCACACACACGGGACAATATCTTAGTTTTCAATCAAACCATTCTGAAGCAACCAAACTGGGAATAATAAACTAATAAGCTATATAAACGCGCAACCACAATATGCAGCGACAAAGCAACCCTGGATACAGAACTAAGAAATATCAAAATGGACTTGCTTCAGAATGGTTACGCGAAGAAATAGAATTATAAATAGTTGTAATGTGGAACCACCAGTGCGACCACCTGAGCAAGATACTTTCTCTCTTTTAACAATTCCATATGTGAAAGGAACGTCCGAAAAAATTAGAAGAATAGCAAAGAAATATGGAATTAAAATCGTCTTTAAATCTTGATCTACACTACGAAGTTTCTTGACAAAAACAAAACCCGATTTATTCATACAAGAAAGAGAAAGCGCAAATTTAAGGAAGCCGTTCTTATTGAAAACAATAATGATGTTTTTAGCAATCCAAGTGTGGACATACCACACATTTGGAAACCACTATTAAAGCGTACTAATGCCGGCGCCTTAGGTGAGCAACCCCACGCTTGACCGAACCCAACTCCATCACGAGTGAATGATCTTCCCCAGTGTTAGGGATTGTGGAGGGGAGGATAACCATCTGAATGTATTAAAAAGTGGTCATCCAAAAGGTGCAAATTGGGATGACGCCACAGTAGCCAGAGGAAGGATTTATGTAAAGTAAATATAACCTACAAAACTCCTGAAATAATGTCGGTAGTGATTTGATTGTTATTTACTTTTGAATAACAATACAATAAGGATTTTCTGATTGAAGAATGGCAGATTTGTATGAAAAAGAGCAAGTGATAAAATTAATAAGGCTGTAAAAAGTATGTCTGATGCTAATAAAAACCAAATTTAAAAATATTGAAGAATTGACAAAGGGTAAAGTTCCTGATGAAAATTGAATAATTTCTTGGAAAATTTTAGCAACAATTGTATGAATTATTATTTTCTACTCAACAGTTTATTACAGAAAAAGTTAAAATCGTAGAAAGTACGTAGCTAAGTGTTAAGTTAACTGGTTTTTAAATGTAAACGTCCTGTAGAGTTCAGCTATTTTTTAAATAGTACTACTACCGAAGTTATCGAACATTTTAACATTTGGAAGTGATTTAAGTGTTAATCGACACCTATACTCTACTGTATTAAAAGCCTCAAGAATTCTTGGATTTATTAGGAGAATTTGCTGGGAATTAATAGATACCAAAGCTATTAGGACATTATATAACTCTTGAGTTCTTAGTGTGTTAGAGTATAACAGTATTATATAGTCTTCTTATTATCAATGTCATAAAGACCAATTAAAACGTGTTCAAAACAAGTGTTTATTATTCAAGAACAAATTTCCATATAAAAATGTTAGTTATTTTACTCGAATACTGTTGGCTGGGCTTCAAGCATTGTTTTTGTATAAGTTGTTAAATCACTAGATTTAATGTTCCCATCTTGTGTCATCTATACCAATTAGAATTCGGCAAAGACTCTTTAGAGCAAATGCCTTGTTTGCACAAACATTTCATCGAGTAAATTGTGGCTTCCAAGAGTTTAGTAGTGTATTGATGTGCAATTTTAATAGTCATTTTAACCATATTGATTTATTTTAATTAAATTATAAAAGTTTTAGAGTCGCTGTTAATGACAATAATAGTTAGATATTTATTTAATTATGTTTTATCCTGTTTACTGTATTATAGTTTATTACTTTGTGTTATTGTCTTTCATTTTGTTTATACTTGTAGAAAGATTGTTTTTTTTTGTACTATTTGGACTCATTCTGTAATGTAGGTATGTTAAATGAATAAATGAAATAAATCTATAAAAACTGTTTTTAATAAAACGAGGACCGCTTGTTTGTGTTTTTTTAAGAAAAACATTTGTTATATCCTGGATTATTGATTCTCCGGTTTTGACAAGAATCTTAAGAAAAGTTCGCTTTATATTACCGATCAACACAATTTCTGGGTTTGACTTTTAAGATATTATTCGCTTAGAGTTATAGGGTTTTATGTTACAAAAATATTATACCTCTAGTAGAAGCTATTTTTACACAGTTGTATGTTATAACGGCTAATATTTTAATAACAAAACAACATAGGATCTTGTAACTCATAGTGAGTTGAAGTAAGTGTTTCATATAACTTTGGGAACACATTAGTTTCAAATTGTAGCATAGAACCCTATTACTCTAATTACTTTAAGCCAGTAAATTAAATTTTAGAGCCTCCTATAAAAAAACTAAGGAAAATGTTTTTTTTATATACATATATAAGTATATATATATATATATATATATATATATATATATATATATATATATATATATATATATATATATATATCTTAAGTCTACTAGTCTACTTAAGTTCGCACCACATGGAAAACTTTTTTATTATTAATTTTACAAAAAAAGTTATTGTTTATAAAAAGTTCTGCATGGTCCAAAACCCAAAATGCAATCATGTTAATTTTTTGCATTGCTATATGAGGTATCTCAAAAATATTAATTTTGCTCAAGAGGAAAGTACCTCTATTTTTCATAATATCGAATTTTTTTATTAAAAAACATGTTGTTATAACGAGCGCTTCGGTGACTTTTTCCTATTTTGACAGTTCTTAAGTTTTCTTTACATATTAGATTTCGAAAGAAAAAAAAACAAGTTTTTCGTGAAAATGAACAAGTTTGCATATTTAAATGTTATTTTTAATGCTAAACATCTTTTCGCAGAAATTTTTGTAAACAATAACTTTTTTCGTAAAACTAATAAGAAAAAAAATTCCATGTGATGCAAACTTAACTAGACACGCTGTATATACAGGGTGTTTCACAACTTATCCGACAAGCTTTAAGGGCAAATTCTACAAAAAATAAGAAAAAAACTTTATTGAACCTAAACTTCTTGGTTTTTGAATTACAGAGTGTTAAAAATTTTAAAAAATTATTATTTTTTTTATAATAACTTTTATACCAATGCAGATATTTTTAAAAATATATGGCGACACCTTTTATGCACCAGAAGACATTGTTTGGCATACAAGAAAAAAAGTACCAGTGTCGTCCATGAGAAGTAGAGGGTAAATATTTTTTAATAAAAAATGGTACGCCTCTGCATTTTTCTAAAATAAAAATATATTTTTTAAATTTTCCATTAAGTTTGGTACAAATTTGATCTTTTGACTTTTTTAGATGATACTGTTGTCGCGTGAATTAATAAAAACCATTTTTCGGCATAGTAATTTTGTATTAATAATATTAAATTTTACAGTAAAGAAATTACCTTTGGTATTTATTCTTCAACTAGATAGAGATTTGACCATGCCTAAAAATGGTTTTTATTTATTTACGCGAAAATCGTGAATTAAATGAAAAAAGTCAGGAGATCAAATATGTTACAAACTAAACGGGCATTTTAAAAAATATTTTTATTTAAGAAAAATGCAGTAGCATACAATTTTTTATTAAAAAATATTTACCTTAAACTTTTCATGGACGACACTGATTTTGATTTTTATGTAAGCCAAAAAGGTCTTCTGGTGCATAGGAGGCAACCCCAATGATTTTTTTAATATCTGCTTTGGTATTATAAAAGTTATTAAAAAAACAATAATTTAAAAAAATTTAACACTCTGCAAACAAAACTAAGATGTTTAGGTGTTTGTCAGATAAGTTGTAAAACACCCTGTATACAGTTCTTTTGTAGAAATTGAAGCAATTTTCCAAGTTTTTGACCAAAATCACAGATTTTGATATTTTTAAATAATTTTATTATAAATTATCATCAGAAAAGTTTTTGCCGGATATAAAAGTATTTTTTATTCAAGAGTTGTGATAAGTAATAAAATACAAATGTAAAATAATAAGAAGTTAATGTCTAAAAGTGAATATGTTTTTATTTCTTTTATGTTCGTATGAGTTTATTTCTACTAGGTGTCCTATAGAAAACATTAAAAATAATATATAAAAAGTTCCTTTAATTACTCACATGCCTATTATTAGTTTTTACAATGAAAGGTAATTACAAAGTATTAAAATATTTCTCATTCTGACAGTGACAAATTTATTTAAAAATTATTAAAACCAAAATTTTATTTCTTTGTTCACTTTTAATCGGTAATAAGTAAGTTACTTACTATACAACAAACTAAACACTAGAAACGTTACACCCTTTTGGAGAACGTATAATAGAAAATGTTGATGCCCTTCTATTGGTTCTGTTGCATTTGGAACTAAGGACGGTTTGTGCATGCCCAAAAACTCTATTGGTGTTGAAAGAGTACAAAATATGGTTTCCCTGAAATAAAAAAAAGAAAAAAAATTATACAGCCAAATTTTAGATTTTTTCTCAAGATTGAAAATAAAAAGACCATCACCGGATTATCTTTATTAAATCATTATAGCTGTTTCAGATATATCAGATATACATTATAAAGTGGAACAGCATTACATATTTTTTTTAAATTTAATTTAGTGTAATTACTTATTTTTTATTACCAAAGGCTGCTTTAAATTTAGTAATTATTGTTATTAAAAGAACTCACCTCGGAACTCACCATTCTTTTTTGTCATTTACATTGTCTTTGTACCACATTGAACCACATCTTTTTAAGAATTTGCAAGCTATTGAATACCTAAAATTTAAAGTAATTTTTATAAAGTCCCCTGTAATCTTTTTTTTTGTCATGGCAGTCAATTCATATGTCCCTATAAAAATAAATCATATCTTTTTCTGTCAATCTGAGTACCAACGGATAATGGCAATCTTTCTACTGATTTCAACTGGTCACTTATACTATTAAAAGAGCTAATATTGTCATTCACAGTCAAATCTTTATCAGTAGAAAAAAGTACCTACAATGTTTTTGCAATTATTAATTATTATTATAAAAAAAAATATTTATACATTTGTAAATTCATACAGTAACAGTTAAATCCTTGTTGACTCGTAGACACTTTAGGATTTGCATAGTTGGAACATTCAACCTAATGTATTCTAGCCCTTTCAATATTTCAAGATACGGCCAACTTTGTAGTAGCAGGGAAGATTTCAGATTACCCAAAAATCTCTCTGCTGATTGGGCAGTTCCTTTGGGTTCTTCATCGTTTAGACAATTATTAGGAGCTTCTTGATACAACTGTGGCATTTCTATATGGTGTTCAGTTTTCCAGTGACATGCAATGCATTATAAACAACTCCCTGAATAATTAACAATTCTTGTTGCTTAAATTTATCTTGTACTTGATTATTTTACTTTTTCAGATTGATTAGGGCTAGAATTCGACTGTAGTGATGTATTTATGACACTTGCTTGGAGTTTACGTACTGGTACGGGGATAAACTGATACTCAATCGTAGGCACAGCTCGTTTAATATTGAATATTTCGAACATTTCAGGTTGAGACGTATGTATCAATTTCTGTACTTTTTAACTTTCACCCAGTTGGACAACTTTTCACTGAACAAATCTTTCCCATTGTTTCAATATTTTTTCTCCTTGTAATAACAACCAGAAAAGTATAAAAATAACAATATTATATTAAAAAAGTTCTAAAAATGGAATTACTACCGATGTCATTTCAGAAGTTTTGTAGGTTATATTTACTTTACTAAATCCCTCCACTGGCTACTGTGGCGCCATCCCAATTTGCTACATTCCGATGGCCACTTTTTTAACTTGTCCGCCATAAAAGATAGCTATCCTCCCCTCCACAATCCATACCCAGTGTATATAAACTCAGTAGCTTTAGGAATTAGGTTTAGTTTACACTTGAGAACGGACAGAGATAGTACTGCCCGAAACGTTGTGTGAATAAATTAATAAAGACAATGGAAGTCCGAAATTCTTATTTTACTACTGAATCATTGTCTTCCACATTCAGACAGAAGCCAAACATTTAATATTAAATGGTACATTTATTTCATTTAGAGAGAGAAAAATATACATATCCAAGAATACTTGAGGGTATAGTTACCTTAAGAAAAATATTTTAAAAATATAAAGAATTAGAAATTAATTATGGCAACTCGCAAGAGCAGCTGTATGTAGCGTTATTACGTAATCATTTTGCAGGTATGATAATTCAGCCGAAATTTGTTGACAACCAATATCAACCTGAATTTAATTTCGATACGGATATGCCATCTTATAATTTATTTAAAAATTAAATGTATTATATAACTCTTTATATTTTGTAAATAAATAACAAATTAAACGTTACACACACCGTATTATGTTTTAATGTATATCCTGCAATAGTTTTAACATTAGTTAATTAATTAATAATATTACATATAACTATGACTATCAACTTCCTGTATCCGGAAAATGCAACTGCAACCTTCTTATCTCTTATTAAACTTGCATACATTAAAATCCGTTTCCACGCGTTTTAAATTTTGCAAGCAAGAAGATAATTCCCATTGAATATTTTTAATTTTATTATTTTCTAATTCTTGCAGGAGAGACCGGAGTTTTAGAGGTAGTTAATAATAATATAGGTTTAACTCTAATATTATCTGATTCCTGCACCAGGGCTTAATAATTCCGGTAATCGATCGTTATTTGAAGGAACGAGGCTTTTACTTTTTGATAGTAAAAGACCATTTTTTAATTCTACGTATTTTGCAATATAATGATCCCTTTCCCATTCAAGACCTTTGGTATAAGCTGTACATGCTGCCAAGTCAGACTTAATATTAAGTAGTTCATCCGTGGTGATATTTAAAAGAACTTCTTTATTTTCATCATCACATTTATCTAATTGGGATAGAAAATTTTTATTAAGTACTTCACAATCCATCATATCGGACAAGAGTCTGTTATTATAATCTAACAATCTAAAATTTAAGTCTTTATTTAATTCTCTACATTGTAACAACTCGTCAACCAAATATTGTACTTCGTTAGCCACATTTCGCGATTTACTTGTATCGGAAAGAACAACAAGCAAAACTTTTTTGGGTTTTCTTGCGGAATAATTAGCTACTGACGAGTTATTGGTAACTATACGGGGAGTAGTTAAAATAAACTTGCTTACTAGACTATGGCTACGAACATTATTTAAGTTTGTTGTATATACATTACTTATTGGTACCTCTGTAGTAGCAGCAGTAAAAAAAGGGAATTGATAAAACAGAAGGGTTAAAATTGGGTTTCCTTATTTTTATGTTTATGAATACGGCTTAAAATGTTAACATTAGGGTACTTTTTATGTAAATTAATTCTCAAAGAAATATTCTGTGTATTATGTACAATGCTTAGGCTACCAACTTTTGATTGCAATGCCGATCTATATACATTAGATTCGCATATATCTAAATAAATAATAGTTAAAAATAAGTAAAAATGAAATACAACTGCATAGGTTAGCATTCCCATATTAAATGATTGACCTCTCATTTATATTTCTTATTTATTTATATTTGGCGTAGTGTTCCATTTTTTTTAAATTTAAAATGAAGGGGAGAGAGAAAATAAAAATAATTAAAAAATAAACATGCACGTGCTTTATATTTATGGAATATGATTTAAAACAAAATTAGATAATATATTTTCATAATGTATACTACTGCGACAGGTGCAAAGTTGTGCTGCATACAAGTGTTTTTCTTTTTTCTAGGACTGGACACTTTTTCATATATTCCAAATTTACAATATACGGGGTATTTTCTCCTAGCAGAGGGCTTAGTATCTTAAGTAAAAGTTCTTGTTTCTGAATTCCTTTTACGTAAATTCTATTTACATTTGATAAATGACTGCAAATAATTTTTCCAAATCTTCATAGGGTATGTTACCATAACCATAATACATTCCAAGGTGCATTATCGTTACATATGAGCAAGATCACGTCAAGTGGACCCCCTATTTTCCACTTGATCATAAAAATAAAGTCTATATATTTTTTCATAAGTAGTTACCATGCAAAATTGATCCCCCAAACAATTTTTGAAAATTTTAATTTTAACAACAATTTTTTTACAATGAAAATTTTAGGTACTTTTAATTAAAAAATAGATTTTAAATCAACCGTTAAAGATAAATTAATGAAATTTTTAGGATTTATAGTCAAATATTTATATTTTAGTAAAATATTAATAACTAAAAATTATTCGTTAATTATCATATTGTTAACTAATTTTTAAGTTAACAAATAAAGATTTTACTGATATCTCGGTAAAAATATGAAGTTTTTTTATCGATTGCATGCGTTATTTATTGAAGTTTAAGATTCCGGAATAAAATTTCACTGCTCGCGATTAATTTAAACAATATGCATTTATTTATTACTGCGCGCCAGGCGCCGAGCGCTGCCAGAATACCGGGCGGCCGAGCGTCAGACTACTTATTGCAGCTTCAGTTAGTTATAATTTCAAATTACAATAAAAAATAGAATTGTCAAACGAATTTTATTATTATTATTATTATTAATATTATTAGTAATAGAACAATTTAATTTTTCATTACTAAACAAAACAGGAAAAGCAAACAAATTATTGAATGTTTGATTAGTAGTAGTAGAATTGTCGTTATCTTTATTTTATTGTTTTTAAAAAACTCTGTTAGTAACAACTTTTTCATCTTCAGACACAAGCTTGCATAGCAGAGTGGTCGTAAAGTTTGGAATTTAGTCTGCCCAATTTTCTCATCCGGGAAAACTTCTTTAAATTTTTTATATAAATCATTAATGTTAAATAGTAAGAGTCATTTTTGTTTCTGAATTTTTTTCCATTTTCTAATACCGTTACATAATCCTTCATTCCGGGCATCACACGACTAATATCATCAGACAAATAGAAATTTTTTACGCGATCGAAAGTTGAATTGTCCAGGCTTTTCCTTTTTTAGTATCAGGTTGTGACGCAAATCCTGATTTTTTTCTAATATTTTTAGCCGCTTGTACCATTCTCTTAGAAACTTTAAATTCGCGTCGTATCATTTTTATTGGCCAATCCAACGGAAGAGTAGTTAATACTTGAATTTTTTCGGATCTACTATTTCTTTGGTTGAAGGCAGACTTAAAATTATTCAAAAGCGCGTCATTAGGATTGCTATGATTAATATCAGCACCACTCAATTTCTTCACAGAAGCTAGAAGAGCTTTTTTACACTCTGAGACATTTGACACTCGTCTTAATTTTATTGGTGGTTCACCGACCTCCAATAGCAATTTATTAACGTTATTAATTTTTAATTGATTATCTACAGCATCACATTTAAAGGTCGGGTCTTTCTTGTCATCATCTTTGATCTCATCAACTTCTGGATCAGTCTCATCGACACTTAGAATGTTATTTTCAGGCTTTTCGCAAGGATTTTCGGGTTTTTCAGGTTTACGGCCTAGATAAATTGCTCTTTCACAAGAATTGCACATGTAACATCCGATAAAGTCTTTAAAATCGCAAGCTCGATTAGCTGTAATTAGAACTAAATTTTTAATTACGTATTTATGATTTTTTATTTAATGGATTGCAACATTAATTTACTCGACCCATTTTAAATCACAAAAATTATTATTAGTAATAGATTAAGAAACAGAACACAAATTTACACAACAGTTCTTAATTTTTAACTCATGCACGTACGAACTCGTTTAACAAATAAATTGTAATGGCTACTGAAATTCTTTTGTTATTTATGTGGAGGAGCAAGTAACAAATGAAAATCGTAACCGAGCGGTTTTTTTATTAAAAATGGAGTACTTACTCGTAAATCTAAACATAATAGCTTATTAAATTACCAAACAACAACAAATATTAAAGACGAGGTTTTATAACATTTTTTATTAATTATTTATTAATTTTCGCTGCTTAACGTAATGATAAAAAATAATTTTATTGCGTTAATCATAATATTTTTTAAGAATAAAATTTGTTTAACCATAATAATAATAATAAAATTCGTTTGACAATTCTATTTTTTATTGTAATTTGAAATTATAACTAACTGAAGCTGCAATAAGTAGTCTGACGCTCGGCCGCGGCGCCCGGTATTCTGACAGCGCTCGGCGCCTGGCGCGCAGTGATAAATAAATGCATATTGTTTAAATTAATCGCGAGCAGTGAAATTTTATTCCGGAATCTTAAACTTCAATAAATAACGCATGCAACCGATAAAAAAACTTCATATTTTTACCGAGATATCAGTAAAATCTTTATTTGTTAACTTAAAAATTAATTAACAATATGATAATTAACGAATAATTTTTAGTTATTAATATTTTACTAAAATATAAATATTTGACTCTAAATCCTGAAAATTTCATTAATTTATCTTTAACGGTTGATTTAAAATCTATGTTTTAATTAAAAGTACCTAAAATTTTCATTGTAAAAAAATTGTTGTTAAAATTAAAATTTTCAAAAATTGTTTGGGGGATCAATTTTGCATGGTAACTATCACGTCAAGTGGACCCCCTATTTTCCACTTGATCATAAAAATAAAGTCTATATATTTTTTTCATAAGTAGTTACCATGCAAAATTGATCCCCCAAACAATTTTTGAAAATTTTAATTTTAACAACAATTTTTTTACAATGAAAATTTTAGGTACTTTTAATTAAAAAATAGATTTTAAATCAACCGTTAAAGATAAATTAATGAAATTTTCAGGATTTATAGTCAAATATTTATATTTTAGTAAAATATTAATAACTAAAAATTATTCGTTAATTATCATATTGTTAATTAATTTTTAAGTTAACAAATGAAGATTTTACTGATATCTCGGTAAAAATATGAAGTTTTTTTTATCGGTTGCATGCGTTATTTATTGAAGTTTAAGATTCCGGAATAAAATTTCACTGCTCGCGATTAATTTAAACAATATGCATTTATTTATCACTGCGCGCCAGGCGCCGAGCGCTGTCAGAATACCGGGCGGCCGAGCGTCAGACTACTTATTGCAGCTTCAGTTAGTTATAATTTCAAATTACAATAAAAAATAGAATTGTCAAACGAATTTTATTATTATTATTATTATTATTATGGTTAAACAAATTTTATTCTTAAAAAATATTATGATTAACGCAATAAAATTATTTTTTATCATTACGTTAAGCAGCGAAAATTAATAAATAATTAATTAAAAATGTTATAAAACCTCGTCTTTAATATTTGTTGTTGTTTGGTAATTTAATAAGCTATTATGTTTAGATTTACGAGTAAGTACTCCATTTTTAATAAAAAAAACCGCTCGGTTACGATTTTCATTTGTTACTTGCTCCTCCACATAAATAACAAAAGAATTTCAGTAGTCATTACAATTTATTTGTTAAACGAGTTCGTACGTGCATGAGTTAAATAGTTATTAAAAATAAGAACTGTTGTGTAAATTTGTGTTCTGTTTCTTAATCTATTACTAATAATAATTTTTGTGATTTAAAATGGGTCGAGTAAATAAATGTTGCAATCCATTAAATAAAAAAATCATAAATACGTAATTAAAAATTTAGTTCTAATTACAGCTAATCGAGCTTGCGATTTTAAAGACTTTATCGGATGTTACATGTGCAATTCTTGTGAAAGAGCAATTTATCTAGGCCGTAAACCTGAAAAACCCGAAAATCCTTGCGAAAAGCCTGAAAATAACATTCTAAGTGTCGATGAGACTGATCCAGAAGTTGATGAGATCAAAGATGATGACAAGAAAGACCCGACCTTTAAATGTGATGCTGTAGATAATCAATTAAAAATTAATAACGTTAATAAATTGCTATTGGAGGTCGGTGAACCACCAATAAAATTAAGACGAGTGTCAAATGTCTCAGAGTGTAAAAAGCTCTTCTAGCTTCTGTGAAGAAATTGAGTGGTGCTGATATTAATCATAGCAATCCTAATGACGCGCTTTTGAATAATTTTAAGTCTGCCTTCAACCAAAGAAATAGTAGATCCGAAAAAATTCAAGTATTAACTACTCTTCCGTTGGATTGGCCAATAAAAATGATACGACGCGAATTTAAAGTTTCTAAGAGAATGGTACAAGCGGCTAAAAATATTAGAAAAAAATCAGGATTTGCGTCACAACCTGATACTAAAAAAGGGAAAAGCCTGGACAATTCAACTCTCGATCGCGTAAAAAATTTCTATTTGTCTGATGATATTAGTCGTGTGATGCCCGGAATGAAGGATTATGTAACGGTATTAGAAAATGGAAAAAAATTCAGAAACAAAAAAGACTCTTACTATTTAACATTAATGATTTATATAAAAAATTTAAAGAAGTTTTCCCGGATGAGAAAATTGGGCAGACTAAATTCCAAACTTTACGACCACGGGAATGTATTTCAGCTGGAAAAAGCGGAACACATAATGTCTGTGTATGCAAAATTCACCAAAATGTAAAATTACAATTACACGGACTGAAGAATGAACTAAAAAAAAAGGAATTGATTTTCCTGAAAGCATAAATGATTTGATTCAAATGTCTGTTTGCGTGCAACCTACATCATCGTGTTTTTTTTCTACGTGTAAAAAATGTCCGGAAGTTGATTTCGTGATTGAAAAATTAAAATTATTAATTGATAGTCATGAAATAAAGGAAATATCTTTCAGCCAATGGAAAAGTACCGACCGGTAAGAGAAAATAATTTTATTTCATTAATTTTTCCTAGTTATTGTTAATTTCCATTGTTTTATGCGGTTAATAATCTGACATCTGACACGTACGTTTTGAATTTTGCAGGACTGAAATCGTTGAAGCGACGTATACCAAAGAAGATTTTTGAAAGAGCTAGAAAATAAGTGGCCAGAGCTATTGAAGCATGATTTCGTGGCAAAATCTCAAGCGTCTTATTTCTCTAAACAAAAAGAATCTGCTAAAGTTGGAGAATTTATAGTATGTCTCGATTTTCCCGAAAATTATTCATTTTTTGTGCAAGACGCTATACAATCACATCATTGGTCCAATGATCAAGCTACACTTCATCCGTACGTCGCGTATTATAAAGAAAATGGAGAAATAAAGCATGAAAATTTAGTCGTAATTTCAGAGAAACGTTAGTCACGACGCAAGTTCGGTACATCTCTTTAATACAAAGATGATTGAATTTTTAAAAAATAAATTTGGTGCTGAAAATGTTAAAAAAATTAAATACTTTTCCGATGGGGCTGCTTCGCAATACAAAAACAAATATAACTTTGCCAATTTAATGAATCACACAAATGATTTTGGTGTTAAAGTGGAGTGGAATTTCTTCGCTACATCCCATGGCAAAGGCGCGTGTGACGGATTAGCAGGAAGTGTGAAAAGACAGGCATATCGTGCTAGCCTTCAACGTGACAATACAAATCACATAACAACTCCACTTTCTTTCTTCCAGTGGGCGGAAAAATCATTTAAAAAAGTTAATTTTGTTTTCTGTTCCCAAAATGATCATGACTTGCACGAGCAAAAGTACAAAGAACGATTCAACAGAGCAGTGACTATAAAAAATACTCGTCAATTCCACTATTATGAACCGTTGGATGATGTATCTCTGCTATGCAAGCTTGTGTCTGAAGATGAAAAAGTTGTCACTAACAGAGTTTAAAAAAATAATAAAATAAAGATAACGAGAGTTCACTGATTTTAATATTCAATAATTAGTTTGCTTTTCCTGTTTTGTTTAGTAATGAAAAATTAAATTGTTCTATTACTAATAATAATAATAATAATAATAAT